>JAEQBH010005761.1:0-144288 GCA_016808115.1 Tetrastigma voinierianum | reverse complement strand
GGGATGGGATCTTCGGTTTGAAAGGCATTTTAATGATTGGGAAATGTTACTCCCTTGAGGGTTTTGGATTTGCTATCTATGGTTATCGGTTCGATTCCTTTTACGGTTTTTGGTTTGTCATCCAACGGTTGCCAATTCGAGTTCTTTTAGGGTTTTGTGTTTGATTTCGAATGGTCATTTATTCAAGTTCTCTTAAGGCCATTGGATGTTTACACAGTAGTTAATTTTTGGACCCGTTTCCAGGAGATTAGTCGATGTATGTGTAAATTGGCCCAAACACTCAAGTTATAATAAAAAAACACTTAAAGACATTCTTTTTTTATTATACTTTTTAAATTTCAAGATAGTAAATTGTCCTCCCATTAGAATTTGAACATAGCACCCCCTCCTTATACCCTGTTTGAAACGGTGAGCGATCTACGACTTTGAGCTAGATATGCCATTCTTATTTGATTGTTTAGAATGTAATATAGAATTAGGAATTTGAGGAAATTATTAGATACTTAAGAAAACTTTTGTTTTAGTTATTCCAATATTATTGGATATGTATTTTAATACAATTTTAACTAATCATAACTATAATCAATTCTAATTTTTTTTTATTTTACATTAATTTAAAAACAACTTTTAGTTTAAGTATATGTTAATTTTGTTTCTTTAACTTTCCATTTTAAAGAAAATTCAATTTTTTGAACTACTTATATATCAAAAGACTGAACTTATTTTACAATCTTAAAAATCATTTTTTTTTTTTTAAATTGAAGTAGTAAAAAAAATTAATATCTCATATTTTAAAAATAATAAATTTTCCAAATATATTTTTACAAAATCTTACATTTTTTGTACATTATAATTAATATCATTTTTATTTTGCATATAATGCTTAGATCGTTTCATAAACAGGGTATAAGAAGAGGGTCATAGTGGAGACAATTTACTAACTTGAATTTAAAGTGTGATAAAAAAAATCATTTTTATTTTCAAAAAAAAAAAAAAAATGCATCAAATGACATCTAAAAATTTACATAAAATTAATTTTTCGTGATCTCAGTAATTCTCTTGAATATGGAGAACCAATAATCTCATTTTCAGTTAGTCTCATCTATTATTTTATACAAATAATAATAATTTAATAAAAGATCCATCAACATTGATATAATGATATCCCAATTATCGCCATCCCCGGGGGGGAAAATATATTCAATTTATTGTAATTCATGATCAACGGATCGGGAACTAATCACCAACAAATTATTTTGTAATTTAACACATTTTGTCTCACGGTATATTGCGATTATGCAGGCAAACCCCTTTTAAAACTCCCGAACTCTTTGATTCTTGCTCGTACCTCAAAGCAATCACAGCTGGAGTGGAAATTTGCAAGATTTTGGCTAATAACAATTCCTGGTAATTTCCTTTTTCCTTCAATTCGATTCCATTATTTCTTAGATTGTATTAAGTCGGAACATTGTTTCTGAACTAGGGTTTTGCTTCACTCTCGCGCCCCAAACAGATAACCAATTCCATTATTTACACAGATTCCGAAATGGGCTATATTTGTTTTCCTTGATGAACAGAGTAATAATTATTGTAATGATTTTCAATTGCAGAGTTTGAGATATGGCGCAATTCTTGAAATCGTGTTGAGTGATTGGACTTAGGGGTCATAAAATGTTTATAATCAATAGGTTATGGAAATAATGGTGATGTTTTGTAGTATGATTTTAAATGCATTTTCAACAAGAATTTCGAGATTTTTGTCTACTAAAAGCTCACTGAAGATAAGAATTATCTCTTGGAATGTTAGGGGAGCAAATAACCTTGAAAAGAGGAAAGTGATTAAGGCTTTCCTAAAATATCAAAGTGATGTAGTACGTCTTGGGGAGACAAAAATCGGGGCAATGAATCGGGGTTGGTTCAGTTGGGGCGGCGGGAAGTTTACGGATTGGGGGGGGGGCGGGGCGGCGGGAGTGTGTGCGGTGGGAGTCTCGGTGGCTTGGTGGTCATACGGGACCCTAGAGTCACGGCTGCGGAGGGCACAGAGGGCGGCAATTTCACTATTTCTTCTTAGGTTCGGGAACTAAAATGACAATTTCGTTTGGTTTCACGAGAGATTTATGGCCACTACGAGAGAATGCACCATAAGAGAACTCTTATGGGATGAACTAGGGGCTATCAGGGGGTTGTGGGAAGATCCATGGTGTTTAGGGGGAGATTTTAACATTATCAGATTCCTAGGAGAAAGAAGCAAAGAGGGAAGGATAACAAGGGGTATGAGAAGGTTTTCCCAAGTGATAGATGATTTGGAGGTTAAGGATATCCCCTTGCAAGGGGGCCTTTTCACTTGGAGAGGGGGGCAGAATAATCGGAGATTGGCAAGGTTGGATAGATTTTTGGTCACCGAAGATTGGGACCACCATTTTGGAGGGGTTGTTCAGTGCGTCCTTCCAAGACCCATTTCATATCGTTCCCAGGTTCCTTTGAAGAAGAGGGAGGACTTTTGCGGGGGCTGATTCATTTCGTTTTGAAAACATGTGGCTAAGAGGCTTCAAAGGCTAGTAATTCACGGTGGTGGGGCTTGGATTGAGTGGTTCCAGTAGTTACATTTTGGTTGAAAATTAAGGCACTTAAAGCCTCTAATCAGGACACGGAACAAAGAAGTCTTTGGCGAGGTGGAGGAGAAAGAAATAAGAAGGTAGCTCGGAAAGGTGAAATCTTAGGACGGATAGAAAGTCGGAGACCTAAGTTTGGTAGAGTTGGAGGGTAGGTGTCTTTAAGTTTTGGTAGAGTTGGAGGAGTGAGTGTGCGCTTTCTGATGGAGTTTTAAGAAGTGGGCTTTATTGGAAGAGACGACTTGGAGACAAAAATCAAGGGAAATATGGGTTAAAGAAGGGGATAGGAATACAAAATTTTTCCATGGGGTGGCAAATTCCAACAGGAGGAATAACGCCCTAAATAAGATTAAAATTAATGGCTAGTGGTTAACAGAGGAGAGGGAAATCAAGCAGGGAGTGGTAGAGGCTTTTAAGAACCATCTCATTTCGAGAGGAATGGAGAGCTAGTCGATGGGCTTGGGTTCTAGTATCAATGATTATGAAGTACGCTGGCTTAGAAAGACCCTTGCTGAGGAAGAAATTAAGGTTGCTCTCTTTGACATGAATGGGGATAAGGCTCCGGGTCCAGATGGTTTCATAGCAATTTTCTGGCAGTGTAATTGAGATATTGTAAAGGAGGATATTCTCTCTTTGTTTAGAGAGTTCCATGCTAATGGGAGATTTGTCCGAAGTCTAAATACTACCTTTTTAGTGATAGTGCCTAAGAAAGTTGGTGCAGAGGATTTAAAGGATTATCGGCCCATTAGCCTTATGGGAAGTCTCTATAAGTGGATAGCCAAAGTCCTGTCCAATAGATTAAAAAGAGTAATGGGAAAGTTAGTGAATGTAGCTCAAAATGCCTTTGTTGAAGGGAGGCAAATTTTTGATGCTTCTTTGATAGCAAATGAGGTGGTAGATTCGATTCAAAAGAAGAAGGAAAGAGGTGTGCTCTGTGTTCTGGATATTGTGAAGGCCTATGACAACATAAGTTGGAGCTTCATTATTTAGATTTTGAAGAGGATGAGATTTGGAGCAAAGTGGGTAGAGTGGAAAAGATGGTGCATTTCGACTGCTACATTCTCTGTACAGATAAGTGGTAGTCCTTGTGGTTTCTTTCGTAGCTCAAAGGGGCTTAGACAAGGGGACCCCCTGTCCCCTTACCTCTTTGTGTTAGGAATGGAGGTGTTGTCTATCTTAATTAACAAGACAGTGGAGGGAGGCTTTTTTTCAGGTTACAAGTTGAGGGATAGAGGTGGAAATGAAGTACAAGTTTCGCACCTGTTATTTGCTGATGATACCCTGGTTTTTTGTGAGGATTCAAGAGATCATATCATGTATCTTAGTTGGGTTCTGCTTTGGTTTGAAGCGCTTTCTGGGATGAGGACAAATCTAGATAAAAGCTCTATTTTACTTGTGGGGGATGTGGAGAACCTTGACTTGTTGGTCTTAGAGCTTGGGTGCAAGGTAGGGTCTTTGCACACAAGCTATCTTGGTCTTCCTCTTAGGCGTTGCAAGACATAAGTCCACGATGGTACGGGATGCGGGTTGGTAGGGATTTCGGAAGAGATTGGCCTTATGGAAAGGCGATACATATCAAAGGGAAGACTACGCTCTTATTGGCTTTACCCTTTCTTGCATGCCTACTTACCTCATGTCTCTTCCAGGAATCCCTAAGTCAATCGGCCTTGAGACTTGAAAGATCAAGAATTCTTGTGGGGTGGAGGAGCTTTGGATAGGAAAATCCACGATTTCAATTGGAAGATTGTAAGCTCGAGCAGGGATAGGGGTGGTTTGGGAATCCGAAAACTTTCTTCTCTCAATAAGGCTCTCTTATGAAAATGGTGCTAGAGGTTTGGGATAGAGGCAGAAGGCCTCTGGAAAAACCATTATCGGGGGATAAAATATGGAGCGAGAAGGAGGTTGAAACACAAAATTTGTGAGGCGGCTTTAGGGTGGGTTTATGAGAAGAAATCTATAAATAATCCTTCTCTTATCAAACAGACACAACAACCTTATTTTAGGTGATGGAGAAGCATAAATCTGATGGGAGGATGGTGCGGTGGGGAACCCATACGTATGCTTTTCCTATGCACATACAATGTACGGTTCCTAAAAGAGCCGGCGTGAAGGAAGGTATGGAGGCTGTAGGAGGCTAGGGGATGGGATCTTCGGTTTGAAAGACATTTTAATGATTGGGAAATGGGACGGTGGAAAATCTTTTAATGCGATCCAGGATAGATAAACCCCACTGAAGAGGATAGAAGGCACAGCTTACAAAAAGATGACCATTTCGGTAAAATCAAGCGATTTTTTGGAGGTGGAGAGAAACAGGCTTCTTCCGGTTATTTTGGAATAAATGGGTTCCTTCCAAAATGGGCTTCTTTGCTTTGGAAGCTTGGTGGGGAAGAGTATTAACAATGGATCAACTCAAGAGGAGGGGTTTCTCCCTTGCAAACAGGTGCCCTTTGTGTAGGAAAGATGAAGAAAACATTGAACATTTGTTGTTACATTGCGTAGTGCAGGGAATTTGGTCCTTTTTGTTGATGTACGTAGGAGTTTGGCAGGTGCCCCATGGCGATCAAGGATTGGATTTTTGGCTGGATCAATTTCCCTGTCAGAAAAAGTGAAAGAAAGCTTCAAGGTTTGCTCCTTTTTATTTGTTCTGGGCAATTTTGAAGGAAAGGAATAGAGTCGTGTTTGAAAATGAAGTCTCCCTCAACAGACTTGGAAGTTCTTTTGTCTATTCTTTTTGTTCTTGGGTAAGGGCAGTTGTAAATTCTGATTCTTTTGTAGCTAACCTTATTGCCTTATTGGCTACGGGTTAATCTTGGGGGTTGTGGGTCTTTTGTTTTTACTGCTTCTCGGGTGCTTGGGTGTTTTATACTCCCTTAGGGCTGGGCTTTCAGCCCTTTTTAATGCGAATTTCCTTTACTTAATAAAAAAAAAAACTAGGATCAAATAACTATAGATTTGGGTGGTGAGAAGAAAACCTTCTGCCTCCTATTCATCAGTACACAAGTTAGAGAGAGTTTAATTTTTCTTGGCTTCATGAAGTTACTTTTATATATATATATATATATCAGAAACGAAAAGTAATTAGTTTAAAATAGAAAATGTATAAAGGAAGAGATTTCCTTCCTCAAAATAAAAAACTGATCAAAGAGATAAAACTCCCTCTATCCAACAATGGCTGACAAAACCAACAGTACCCATCTTAATGTTGTTAGTCACAAACCAGTAACCAATTAACTTGTAGAACTGAAAGTGGAACTCCTCTAAAAACAGAAGTATAAAGCCCACAAAGGTTAAAAATAAAATAAGTCCTGGCATCCCTTCTAACCTCTTTTTATTTTATAAAATCCTTTTATTTCTAATCTTGCCAAACAAACCATACTAGAGTGAGGTTAACAATTTGCCACAAAGTCTTCCCTTTGATTGAATTTCCAAAACCTCTAAAAGCAATGATAAATATATCCCTCCTATACTCCTTGGAGGAGCACACTCCAAACTTGCTAAATTGAAAAGCTTGTGCCATAACTCAATAGTGAGGGCAATATAGGAAAAGGTGATTGAACGACTTTCCATCACCTTTTTATAGAATACTCCACTGAGGACTAAGAGACTTGTTAGGTCGTCTCAATTGTAGCATGTCATTGGTGTTTACCTTCCTATGTGCTACTAACCAAGCAAAGTCCTTAACCTCTAAAGGGGCTTTTGAAAGCCACAAAACTGGGTTGGTTGGAACAAAGATATAACTAGGGAAGGCTTGGGAGGCTTATATATATAGTGAATTGAACATTACAGGCCCTACCTACTTATATACATCAGGAAGACATAAAAAGGAAATGAATCAAGTACAAAAAGGAAGGAAAAATATTGTATAGGAAAGGAAGGGAATAAATAAGAGGATATTAAATATCCTATGATTTTCAACAACTCATAATGAAACATATAGGTTATATGCGCTGAAACATTACAAATAAATTAAATCCTTGGACTTGAATGATGATGAACAAAACTAATATGTTTGATCCTCATGAAAGACTAGGTTGGATGTGCAATGTGTGGGTTTGCTTGGATTGCCTCGCACACAAAGCGTCGTTGTCTATCAACTTTGAAATCTTAACTTATGAAGAAATTGTGAACCATATAAGTTCCTGGGGTATGTAGTATAGCTTGATACTCAACTTCAGCACTTGACCTAGCCACCACATCCGGTTTCTTACTTTTCCAAGATATTAAGTTGCCTTCAATAAATTCACAATATCTTGAAGTGAAATTAATCACGTAGGCGAGCACGCCGATTTATCACAATAGCCAAGCAATACGGGTGTGATATATTTTTAAGCCTCTTAATACCCAATATGATGTTTCCTTTGATATAGCGAAGGATCTGGATCATCATCCACAGTAGCTATCTACATGGTGATTGTAAAGACTGACCTTCCCCCTCACAAGAAAATATTCGATCGGTGATGGTGAGATGATTTAGATCCTCCCCCACTTGTCCTCCCGATATCTTGGAGTCTCGTAGAGCCTCATTTTCAATGCTAAAATTTGTGTCAACAAAGGAAGATAATTCTATACTAATTTGCTTGGACTATCTGGAGGAGATATTACAGTAGAGGCATTGAACAAGATTGGTATATAAATTCTTTGCCTGGGTCCAAAGGGGCTAACATGTCTGATAATCCCCAAGATTGTCGAGTGTTTTGGGCTCTATGGATTGCTGAAGAATGTTACATAGTAAAGCGTCATGTTTCCACCACTGAGGACGTTTATCTTTTTCAACTCTAGACTCCATGTAAATTAGATGATTATAGACACATTTCTAGTAAACCATAGCATTAGCGATTGGCTTAGGACTGATAGTTATCACTTCCTTGAGTCCAATTGACAATTGTGCTCAGGAGTTCGGACATAAAAGCGAAGAAATACTTGAAGCTTTTTCAGAAAATTATAGTGAGAAAAATCGACAAATCAGCAAGAAGGAAGGAGCCAAATACTAGGGCAAAAAAAATGCAGATCTGAGTGAAACTGTGGATGATGCTGAGGCTTGGAAAAATAGAGAACAGTCACTATAGCAGTAGGTAGGTCACGAAATGGTAGAAATCAAGGGTTTCATAGCACAGTAGGAGAGAAAAGGGCAAAAATCTAGATGCAAGCCTCAAATGGAGAAACCAAGGGGCTGGGAGGGGGATGACCTTCAAGGTGAGAGAAGGCGGTGGCCGAGGGGCGGAGCCACAAACCACTCACGGCGCGGCGGCGTGTTGACTACCGCAAGGAGAGTCACGTGCGTGGAGGCACGTGACACACTAGTTGTCTTCGGGGGAGATCGGGGGCAAGCGACTAGCAATGAGGTGGGGTTGTCTGAGGCCGGGAATGGAAGCGTCGTCGGAAAAGTTCACCGAGGTTTTCAGAAGCTGCGGATGTCTGATGATGGCGACGGAGGATTACCAGGCTTCTTGGGCTAGGTTTTGATCACCGGGATAAAACAACCATTAAGTGGTTTGGCCGGGATTGATAACATGGCGAAAGCCCTAACTCGGAACCTTCCACTGACTCCCGATACCATGTGAAGAAATATAAAGAAAATGATGATTTTCTTGACAGTTGAATAAACTGAATTGAATATTACAGGCCCTACCTACTTATATACATCAGGAAGACATAAAAAGGAAATAAATCAAGTTTAAGAAGGAAGGAAATAAATTAAGTGTCGTGCTTTCTTTTGTAAAGCATGTAAGCAAACTGTGACGGATGTTGGAAAATAAAGAGGATACTGTAGATCGTAATTTATTTTGGTAGATTATATATTTTTTCCTGAGCAATTTTCATGTACCGGGCCCACCTGTTTCTTTTAGAGGTTCCTTCTCCTACGGACTGGAAAGCTCATTGGTCTGAACAAAAATTTGAAGTTCAGTCTGACTATTAAAGGCATTTTCATGTGCCTTTTGGGCGTAATCAATGGAAGTGTTCAATCCATCACATCCTTTCTTTACACTGTGGTACCTAAACTGAATAAATTGCTAACCTGTGTCAAAATAATTGATTGCAGGTCATTTAGGCCACATTTGACTAAGTAAATAGGATAACAATATGCATATTTTAAGACATCATATCCCATTAAATAGGAAACACATGTCTTACCATATGATTTTCAATAGGATATTAAATTCAATAGACATGATATTTTTAGGAAACATATCCAATAAGGATGTTATATCATGCTTATATTTAGTTTATAAAATGGATATTTACCCTTTATAAGTAAATTTTTTTATATAATTTTATTCTATATGAAAACATAATTTATATGAAAACATTATTTTATATATATATATATATGTGTGTGTGTGTGTGTGTGTATTCCTACATTCTCTTGCTTAAGACAAATATATCCTATATAAAAAGGATATAAAATGAATAGCATATCACCATTTACCTATCATATATTTGGTTGAACTTAATAAATGATGGAATAAGTAATCTTTATTCCACTAATAACCAAACATGGGATACGATTACCCCATTCCTTATTATATTTCAGACATATCCAAATCAATTAGACATAATCTTGAATATTATTCGACTTACTTTCTTTTGAACATGACAAACTGTTTGTTCATGTCTTTCAGGATCACTCATTAGCCTGAACTGGCAATGTCTGTTCCCCGATCAAGGAATTTTATTCTTGCCACAGGCTTATTAGCTTTTGCAGCTGCAGGCTTGGCATTTCCTTACTACTTGGTGTAAGCATACATACTTCATTTAAGTAGTAATATTATTTTTGAGATTCTCATTCCATGGCCGCCTTTGTGAAAGTTGAGGGTAAAGACGGTTTTGCATGATGATCCAGGGCCCTGAGGAGCAAGCCGGTGATCGATCATCAAAGCCGGCTAGCATCACCCAGGCAATAATCTGAGGGCCTTACATAAACACTGGTTCTCGTGATATGGGACCTGACTATCAGGATTACCGAAAGAAGTAGAGAAAAAGATAGTCCTTTGGATGAGATTAATTAAAATTGTTTTGTATCAGGTTCTTCACTAAAGTTACACATCATATGTTATATTTCTCTTGAGATCTGATGAATGAAATAAAGGTACCATTGAAGCTAGCTTTCAGCTGGCTCCACAAAGAGCTCAGGATTTGTAGGGGGGAGAGTCGCTTCATACTTGTAGTTGTAGCATGAAGCTGTGAGATGAGTCGTCATCAAATGAAATAATAGGATACCCCCCAAACATCCATGGGTAAGTTTGAAACAGCTCCAAGAAGAAGATGCATTTCTGGATATTCACGGTATGTCATAATAGAGACAGGACAGGGAAGCTGGTGGCCAAACCTCTACCAGAAGAAGAAAAGGTGCCTCAATTCTCACATTAGAAGATAGAGACACTTTGGCTTTCTCGCACAGTCGCCCATTACGAAAGTCCTTTGTTAGAGAATTATTTTTGTCCGTTTTGTCTCGGCAATAGCTTGCTCGAAGAAGCAATTATCATCTCCATCTTTGAATAAGTATATTCTCTTTAAATATTGTTTGATCTATCTCTTATTAATTTAATATATTTTTTTCCAAATTGTCTTAAAAAAAAAAAAATCTTCAATAAGATTGAAAAACTAAATATAACCTTACAAATTTGTTGTATGAACCAATTCTTGAAATGTAAAATGTAGAATGAAGTTGATTAATCATGTGTACCTGAAATTTTTTGTAATTTTCGATGAATTTTTTTAAAATATAAATATAATGAGCTTAGAAAGTAATAAGTGGTTGTATTTGTACTTACGTGTCCAATAATTTTCAAGAATGGGTAGAGAGTCAACTCGCTGTTCTCTCTCCTTGAATGATTTCTTAGAAGCGTCTTTAGTAATTGGGGCAATCTACAGAATTTAGATCTTAAATTGAAAAAAAAAGCTTCAGTAGTGAAGCAATAATCGAATGCTATTGTTGTGAGCATTTAAATCGATTATTTTTATCTGGTGGAAAAACCTTTTTATCCTACGTAATATAGCCGTTGGAGAGCCTTGAAAAAAAAGATTTTCTGATATGACCGTTGGAGATGGGGAAAATTTTTGTGTTTCGAGGAGATTCCTACGAAAATCCAAAAAAAAACAACCAAAATGAAAAAATTCTATAAAAACAAACCCTAGCTGCAAAGACCCGCAAATCTAGGATATGTCGAATCGGTGAGTTCGAGAATAAAGAGAGAAAGAGGGGAAAAAAAAAAGGAAATCAACAATTCTCAGCAAAACGCCGGCTAGAAGACCTCAATTTGCGACGCAAAAGACTCCAGCAGGTATTTCCTTTCTTCTTCATCTCTGCCCACCACATAATAAAGCCAGTGAAGGCCTCCAGTCGGCCGTCTTCGTCTCCCCCCTCCTGCTCTACTTTTCTAATTTTAATTTTGATAATGATTCTGAGTTCTGAGAGTGGGGGATTTTAGGTTTAAAATGTGTAGTTTTGGCCCGGCCGTTTTTTCTTAGGAATAATTATCCTCTGAATATTTTTATCGGCTTAATTAGTTTCAATTTATAATATTATAAATAAAATACGATTAATAAATGAAAAAAACCTTAAACCATATTTTGTGAATAATCTAAAATACAAATTTAAATATAAATGTTTCTTGATATAAAATTAATTTATTTTGTTCACAATTAACGCTAAATATATTTCATTGAATATTCCATTAACTATTTAAATAATTTGTTTCATTAATTTTTCACCTTAGGTTAATAATCTTTTAAAGCAATATAATTTTTATTAAATACTTAATTTAAGTTTGATTTTATGTAGAAAATGGCATCTCCTCGATACAGGTGGAACGGAGAAAGTCTTTCTTAAATGAGGAAGGCGTGCCTTATCTATATCTTGGATGACCATAACTGGAATGTGGTGATCGGTGTTAGCTGACCGATGTCAAAGTTTTTGGGATCGAGTGAAATTTGGATTTTGGGAGCCAATCGTTGGGTTGAGCTGCGGCGGACTTTATGTTTAGTCCAAAATCGATGTGATAGAATCGGAACATTATTGTACAAAATGGCATGGGATCTTAGCACATATCATAAATAAGAACACTTGAAAGTGGAATTTGCTTGTCAATGACAGGAGTCGAGTTATTGTTTTTGTTATAATTTTCTACAACAAATATATTAAGAAATTTATTTTATTTCTAATTTTTTATTAACGATGTGTGATTATGAATATGTTTTAAAAGCGGATGTTAGGAATCAGTGGACTTATGATCATTGTTGGGAAGTCTTAAATCTTTGTGATAAGTGGATGATTATACCATGGCAATCACATGCCACTCCATTGTTTATGAAAGAAACATAGAGGCAACAATATCTCTTGGCTGGGATTAAGATCCCGGTATAGTAATCTGTGATTAGCTCTGAGAAGGGCCGAAGAAGCGAGATAAAAGTGAAACTGACAAAGTAAAGGCGAGTCACAACGAATCTTAGTAATTCTATTTCGAGATACGATTCATGAATTATCTTGGCGAGTGAAGAAGATTTTTGTGAGGAAGCGAGAACGGTGCGAAGGGAACGAAGCCTGAAAGGAGGATATGCAATTAGAAATTGCAAGACGTGCTGAAGATAAAATGAAAAAGGAGCAAGATAGGTTGTAGATGATCATCGATGATGCCATTATGGAAAAAGACATCTCGCGTATGTACATTGAGCAACTGTGTATTATCAATTACGTAGCGTACGATTATAATAATGATAAGAGAAAAATGCAAATGTTTCCAATTTTAATGTACTTCATGACTCTTAACATATATTCAATGTATTTTTAAATTTATTAATCTCTTAATGAAAATGAAGTGTTAATTATGCATGTACTTTTAATAGTGTTCAAATTATGCTATCTTGTCATTCTGATTTAATAAATATTTTATAGTGCTTGGAGTGATATAGATGAATGAAGGATATGATGTAATTATTAAAAAAGATAAAGGATAAAATTAGAATAGATTTAGAATAGATAAAACTTTAGATGCTCACTGTTGAGAGATGCTCTAATTTAAACTTTAGCTAAATCTCAAAAAATGACTTTTGAAAGTAAAAATCTTCAATTTCTAGATGATAGTGCTCTTATCTATGTGAAAATAACGGCTCTAGAAGAATTCCGAATGCGCACGCAAAACATTTTTTTTTTCTCGGGAAATCTGAATCCACGCCTCCATCCCGCAGAGCTGGAAAATGGCTTTCCTTCTCTATGGTCCTGCTACCAGAGTTTTCCTGGATTCTTTCCTACCACCAGCGCCTCCTCATCCTCATCCCCAAACCAAAATAAACCCTTTCTTTAAGAACTACCAGATCACTGAATTTCTCACCCCTTGAAGGTAAGCTGCTCCCTCCCGCAGCCATTGACCTCAGATCAAATCCGAGAAACGTGAGGGTGAAGTTGTTGAGGTTGAAGATGAGAGGACGTCGTCTTCGTCTAAGTTCTCGTGGAGGGATCACTGGTATCCAGTGTCGTTGATTGAGGACCTGGACCCTAATCGCCCAACCCCGTTTCAGCTTCTTGGCCGAGACATCGTTCTCTGGAAGGATAAATCTACTGCCGAATGGGTTGCCTTTGATGACAAGTGCCCGCACCGGCTCGCCCCATTATCTGTAATTTTCTTCAACTGAATCTGCTGGTTGTTTGGTTATTGGGAAGTACAGAGGAGCTTGGGGGTCCTACTTTTCTTGGGTTGCTTTCTCAGACCATTTAGGATGAACGAGTTTAATTTCTTTTCATTTTCTTTTGTTTTCCCGACAACCAATCTGGTCGTATGCTCAACCTTGCTTTATTCTTCACCCTGATAACCAAACAGTTGAACAATTTAAAGACCCTAGTTTTGAGTGATTCTTTTCTTTGTAGGAAGGAAGAATCGATGAAAACGGTGCAATGTTCATACCATGGATGGTCCTTCGACAAGTGTGGATCTTGCAAACAGATTCCTCAGCATGCTCTTCGAAGGACCTGAAGCTCGTGCTATTGGGTCTCCAAGGGCCTGTGCGACAAGTTTTCCTACAATGGTTTCTCAAGAGTCTGCTCTTACAACTGGCCCCGGGGATGAGAATGGGTCAGGAGAGCTTCTGCAACTAAACCTCCAATGTACTTATCATCTTAGTATCTCCTTTTAGTTTATAATTTGTTACATTAGTTAATTAATTGAAAGCATTAATTAAAGCTTATTTGATTAAGTAGCAATTTGTCTTATGATTATTTTAATGAGATGTTTTTATTTGAATTTCCTTAGGCTGCCTGATGATTTTGATAATCCCGAGTTCTCAACTGTGACAATTCAGCGAGATCTGTTCTATGGCTATGACACACTGATGGAGAATGTGTCCGATCCTTCCCACATTGATTTTGCCCATCACAAGGTAAATATTTGAATATAGGGATTTTGATTAGTGATTGAATTGTTATTTGCTTATCTGTACTTAATTGGCCCTTTTCAATTAGAGTGAGGCCCTTCAATTCCAATGCATTTAATTTTTTCTTATAGTATAATATGCTGGAACTGTCTTCAATATCTAAAAGATGCTCTTTATATAATAAGATTCTCTACCTGCCATAACATTGGTTGGCTTCAAATTACCTTGGGGTTTCTTAAAGGGGAAATTCTTACAGAAGTTGAATTCAAAGGTTATTTACCATTTTTAGATTACCATTAGTGGAAAGTTGGAGCACTTTGAACCTGACAATTGGAAATAAAATTGGTTGGCCGTCTTTTATCTTAGAATCAACTTTTGAAACAATTAGAAGTGTGCAGCTGAGAGTAGATGGTTTACTATGTTTGAGGTTGTTTGTCTTAAATGCTACAATGAATTTTTTAAAACAGATGTTGTATCTTTGTGTATATCTAGCTGAATTGGACAAATTTGTCCCTGCTCTTGAGACAAGAATGTTAAATTCCCCTGTATGTGCCTTTTCTCTTTATTCTTTTTCTAACGGCATTATGCCCATTTCTTGATTATTTGGTAACTTTTTGAAAATAGGGGATGGGGTGAAAGGGTTTTCATTTGGAGGATGCCAGGTATTTATATAGCAAATGTTGTCATAATAATTCTTAGTGCAACTTGTAGGACAGGAATTGATTACAAGAGCATCCTTTCAGAATGACCTATCTCATATTGCTCCTTTTGATTATTTCATGGTACTTTAAGCTCTGATATAAATTATATAATGGATGGGGTTTCCAGGTTATTGACTAAGAAGAATCACTCACAGGTTACAGGGAGGAGAAGTGAGGCCAAGCCTTTGACATTTAAGTTGGAGTCTAGTGGCCCTTGGGGATTTGCTGGAGCTAATGATGGGAACCCACGAATCAGTGCCGAATTTGTTGCACCTTGTTATTATATGAATAAGTAAGTTGAGCACTCTTATATAAACAGTCAAGCTTGCATACTTTCACCCAGCTTAAGAATCCTGTTCTAATGACTAGATGACAGTAATCAAGTTGCAGCTATGATTATTGTATTTGATTGATTCAGGATTCTTGAGTTGATTCTGTTGATCATTCAATAAGTAATAAGCATCATTGAAAAACCATTGTTTTGGAAGGACGCAAGGCTTGGCATAAAGAATCTTTTTGACAAGAGGCTCATGGACATGGTCATTGCCTCAAGTTACTTGTGTTTCAACATATTGGGTTCTTTCTCTCTGGCCTAATGTATGTACCTCATGCATTAGCCAACTGGAAGTTCATCCAAAGGACTAAACTATCTTTCAGATACTTTTATTTAAAGCTAATAGGTTTCTTGTCATACTGCTGTTAGAACTTCTAAATTCTTTTCATGTTGTCTTATGGGTAGAAGGTTTTTTCTCTAGACATTGGATGGTTGTAAAGAGTCATTGGTTCTGTTCTACAAAAACATCTAGAATGTTAGGAACATCCTTGTTTCAGTCATATGTGATATCTCAAACAACTAACGGAAAATGCATTCTTAGTTGTGTTCAGTTAATAGCTCTGCATTTAACAAATATATATATATATATATATATATATATATATATATATATATATATATATATATATATATTTTAAGCAATTTTGAAGTGGAAAACTATTTTCTGAGCTTGAATTCATATCCTTGCAGTTTTAAGTAATTCATTTGTAGCCTTTTTTCTTTAAATAAATAAAGTTGTTTCAAATTTTTGTTTAGCATTGGGTGACAACTAACTACCCATTCTGAAGTTTATTCTATTTTTGTGTCATTTTCCAGAATAGACATTGATACAAAGCTTCCTATATTTGGTGAGCAAAAGTGGAAGATATGGATTTGTTCCTTCAATGTACCAATGGCTCCTGGGAAAACTCGTTCAATTGTTTAATAGTGCTCAAGGCTTTTTTCCAGTTCACTATGCACAGGCCTGCTTGGTGGCAGGTAAGCACACTTTTTGATGAGCTTCTCATACATATTTGAATCCCAAATACACATAGAATTTTAGAAAGGAATCCAGATGAGGTTCTTGTATGTCAACTAATGGCCGTCCTTCCCCTTCTACCAATAAGGCAATTTTGGTGATGACTTTTCATCACTATAGAGAGAGAGATAATGGTTTTGGACTTAAAATCAAAATCTATTTTAGCCTCTTGTGATTAATATAGAATCTTGGATTTGCATCAATTACTAGAATGGTAGCATCCCTCAGATTAGAGTTCTGTTGGTCACCAGTGCTGTGCAGTAAAATACTGAAGGTAACCCCATGAATGAGAATTCTGAATGCCTTTCTCAATCAGGATGCCCTCCTTAACTGGCAGTGCCTTTTTTGGGAAGAAAAGAAATCAGGAGCAGCTTCTTTATTGCTTATTCTTGGCCTTGTGGTAGGAGAAAGATTGAAGAGCCTTTGAAGATTTAGATTTGACAGAACATGCAATAGTATGCTCCTTTATTTATGTTTTTAGAGTGGGTCAAATTGAGGATCTAACACATTGTCTTTGTTTGACTTTATTGATTAATTAGATTGTAAGTAAGGCAAGGGTGTTGTCTTTTGTATATCCCACCCTATCTGGCCTTTTATACATTGTGTATACCTTGGGCGCTTTTATTACAATTTCTCTTACTATAAAAAAAGTATCCCAGACCTCTAGAGATAATGATTAAACTAATACCAAAACAAGGAATAGTGAAAGGGGCTTTACCCTTGTCTTTTAATTGCAAGCCCATGATTAAAATTTTGGCAAATAGATCGCACTCTGCAGTTTCCATATCTTTGGTCATCTCCTAATTTTGCTTTGCATTGCAACTCATGATCCAAATCTAATTATCATATTTTAATTGACATTTCATGTTTTACTGAATGCCTTTTTGTTTCTATACCTGAAAAGTACCAGCACTTAGCACGTATCAGGTTTGCATTAGGGTCTCATTGCTTTATTTCTTGTGTAATCTCAATAGTTTTTGTATCTTGGTCCATCTTTTTGTATGTGGACTGGATCAAAAGCTCAGAATGGTACCAAGTTTTGACATAGCCCTTTTCCTTCTCCTGATCAGTGCATTTCATATCGGTGATACTTTCCAAATCTTAACTAATTGGGTTTTAGATATTAAAAATACAAAAAGTACATATAGTAGCATAATACCCCATTTCTTCACTTTAGTACGTTGTATATTATTTTATATTCAGATCTTGATGCTTGTCTGATGTGAGACTGATTTTGAAGAAATTTGGCTAATTGAAAAGCTGTTTTAACGTTTTGACATTTCGCATATTGAAATATGCTTAGCACCTGATAAAAGCAAAATAATCTAGTAGAACTGTAGAATCAACCTGTCACATGATGGGCAAAAGGAAGTGCTTATAGGAGAAAGAATAGGGGAAAATGAGTAGTTTTAGTTCATTATAAATAGATGAAATCTAATCCTTGAATTAAAGTGATCAGATCTGGCCCTCCTCTGATTTGTCATTGATTGTGAGTGACCATCAAAGTCAACATCAGCATTGTTTGACTTGCCTACCATTGATTGGAAGAAGTATTCTACAAAAAAAAAAAAAAAAAAAAAAGAGAGAGAGAGAGAGAGAGAGAGAACAATAAAGAAAACATAGATCATCACCTACTTTCTGTCATTCCTTCATGTTTATGGAAATTTTCCATTCTCCACCTATCTTGAAACACTCAACGGTGACTGTCTGCTTCAAGACTACTTAAAAGTCATATCAGAAGTTTCTTTCTGTTTATTATATCCTTGGACATCAGTGAATAACCTCCATATTTGATTTCGGCTATGGCAGGTGGTTCCTAGATGGCATGAGCACTGGACTTCAAATAAGGTATATGATGGGGACATGATTGTCCTTCAGGGTCAGGAGAAGATATTCCTTTCAAAGACAAAGGAGGGTTCTGCAGATGTCAATGAGATGTACACAAAGATCACGTTTACCCCCACACAAGCAGATCGTTTTGTCTTGGCATTTCGAAATTGGCTGAGGCGGCATGGGAACAGCCAACCTGAATGGTTTGGCATCTCAAATCAAGGACCTTTGCCATCAACAGTCTTATCAAAACGCCAGGTTTGGCCGAAAGTTACCCTTTTATGAGCTTCATAACTATCTTCTCACTAGAATAATCCAGCTTGAGGTCTCAGGAGAGTTGATTGTTTAACAATCTATTCAAGTTTTTAACTAAATGAAATGGTTTTGATTTTCATGTGGCTATTCTGCACCACTGTTTTGTGTCGAGTTGATGCAATGGATTTGGTTTCATATTTTTTTTTATTTCGTTTTATGGTTGTAGATGTTGGATAGATTTGAGCAGCACACCCTTAACTGTTCATCCTGCAAAGGAGCTTATGCAGCCTTCCAGACAATGGAGAAGTTGTTCATTGGTGCAACTGTTGTTTTCTGTGCAACCACTGGGATTCCTTCAGAGATGTGGATCCGGGCCATCTTGGCTGGGCTTGCACTTCTAAGTTCTTCATTGGCTTATGCTTTGCATGAACTCCAAAAAGAATTTTGTTTTTGTTGATTATGTTCCTTTTCAGGAATTGATTAGAAACTACCATTTGGATCAAACATTTTCCATGTATTTGGGAGTTACATCCAGTGAGAATTATGTATAGCATTCATATATGCATGTGATGTGAACAATCAGAGCTGTACTGATGAGATAAGAAAGAATTATATAAACTTAGATTGTTGTATTCCTTGTTTCTCATTTTCTTTCTTATTGAATCTCATGAAAATTGAAATATTTTCAGTTTCTTTCAGAATTCTATTCTATATTGGTGAGACCTGAATGAAGGTAAAGCTTAAGCAAATCTAAAATCATAAAAGAGAAGACATCAAAAATAGGAAGGAAGCAAGAGAAATTGGGTCTATGTTATTTTCTTGCCCTGTTTCCTGTACATGGTTTGCGAAACTAAAATTTTTAACAAGGATTGATTAATTTAATATCATGTGAACCGATGGTCCACGTAATCAGATATTAAATTGATAAGAACAGATACTACACTTTGATCTTTTAGCCAAAAGGCCGAGAAAGGTATGAATTGCTAAAGAAATCTCCTCGTTGGTTATATCTCTTCTCTTCCCTTCCCTCACTTTCTCTCTTGTAGTCGATGTGGGAAAGATAACCTTATAAATTCACATATGTTTCTCTCTTGGGACTAAAGTCTAAAGCCCAAACCAGCCGTTGAGTCAGGTGGAGCCCAACTTAGCTCCCCTAAAAATCCATATCTATAAACAATATTGCTGATTTTGTAATTTTGCTTCAAAAATTTAGAATGAATAGATATTATTTCCCTTGTAAGATTAAAATCTATTATTTGTTTTTGAGAGATTAAAATCTATTATTAAACATCATTATTTTCTTTTAAAATTGTATGAAATGGCGTTTGTTTTTTTTTTTACTTAATGCATAATAGAACTTTTATTTTGAATAGTTGTGGACACTGTGTTTTAGCTATGATGTGTTTTCCACTTGAAGGCGATATTCGTTTTTTTTTTTTTAAAGGTTTTTTGAATCGCCGCTTATTATTATTATTTTTTAAGGGAAAACAAAATAAGAAAGAAAACCCAAAATGTGACTCATAATATGGAAAAACGGGTCTGAGAAAAATTGAGTCTAGGTCCGAGGATCAGGTTATCTATTGGGAAGGTATGGTGAAAGGCCATAGCATTCCTCTAAACTCTTAAAATTGGATCTCTAATAATCAAGTTAAAGCAATTAGGGCAATTGACTAATCAAACAATGATTACAAAAAAAAGGTAAATAAATGAATAAAAATGAAAAATAAACAAATGCAGAATACATCAAACATTTTAATAAATAAATAAGGAGGGTCAAATGGGGAAAGAGTGTGTACCTTGGCGGCAAATCGAGAACGTTATCAGTGAAAATCGAGGTTAGTATAATAACAAATATAAAGAAAATTATGATTAAAATAAAACCAGAATTATAAAGAAGGCGCCAAATTATTTACTAAAGGGATACATGAGATGTCGAGCTCCACCAAAGCTCATTTATTTAGCAAAAAGTCAACTCTATAAAGTTCCATTTTATTGGAATTAACTGAAACTTAGGTTAAAAAAGAGAAATTTGAAAAATGAAAATTTAAGTAGGGAGTTTGAAAAAAATAAAAAATAAAAATATCACTTTGGAAAAGAAGAGGTTTTGAAGTTTGGATATTTTGAAAAGAATATTTGATTTGTAAAATTTAAAGAAAGTAAATTTTGAATTTTAAAGAATATTTTTACAAACATAAAGATCATAAATTATATATATTTTAAATTAAATAAAAGTGTTTTTTTGAAAATTTGAAATTATAAATTTTTTTTTTTTTGATTTTTTAAAATTAAGGAAAATAATTTAATTTAGTAATTAAGATTTTTTTTTAATTTAAAATTAAAAAAATGATTTTTTTAATTTAGATAACAAAAGTAATAGGGTGAAAGTTAAAATAGTAAATAATAATATTTGTTTGAAGGTTATTATTAAAAGAGAGTTAAAATTGATGAAAATTGAATGTTATAAAACCTTTAAAATTGGCAAAAGTTTGAAACAAAAAGAGATGTAAATTAGTGATTTAAGGTGTTTACTTAAAACATAAAGTACATGAGTTCAATTTCTCATGTTGCATTTGAGCAAGGATCAAAATATCAATAAATACGGATATATCGGTAATTGGATTTTACGGAAATATCGGTGGATATTTTTACAAAAATATAGGTTCGATTAAATTTTTCATATTTTAATTATATAGATGATGAGAAATGATTTATATCTTAAGTAAGTAGATTAAAATAAAATCTATTAGTAATTATTATTAAATTAAATATGTTATATATTTAATATATTATTCGAGATATTATTATGTTAAGAGATATTATTTATTTGTTTTTGTTATTATTATAAATATTATTTAGATAATGAGGAGATTCAAAATATTATATATTATAATTTTAAATTTTTAAATGATATTATTTTACTTATTTTCCTTTTCAAATTAATATTTAATTTAAAAATATTATAAGTTATAATGTAAAATAAAAATAAAATAAAATAAAATATTATAATCATATGGTGGTAGGGATTATGAACAAATAAATAATAAGAGAATATAAAAAAAGTTTGCACTATATATAATAGGGTGCGTCAGTAGAACTTGTGGTTGGAGGGTGCCATGGAAAAGGCATTTTAGGTGGGTTCGAGCCGCCGGGAAGCGTTTTTGAGATTTTGGAAGTAAGAAAAACGAAGGAAAACAGGAAAATATCGGGAAAAATCGGAAAAACGAAATTTCGGTGGAGATATTTTATCGATCTCCATTGATAACCGATATTTCGATCGAAATATCAGAAATTTTGTTCCCTGCATTTGAGAGATTTAATTTTTGAACGTATGTGCTTTAAGTGATGTGACATGGGCTCCAAATGAGGTAGTTGTGGTGTTGATATGACAATAAGATGCATGGGTCTAAGAAAGTGAGATTGATCTAGGGTAGGCAAGTTGGGCCTACGGAAATGGGCTAGACTTATGGTAGATGAGTTAGAAATTGAGACAAAATGAGTTAGGCTGTGGGTTAGGCTAGACTGGAGTTAGATGGATTGAGTAAGCTAATGAGGCGAACTTAAGGCGAAGGAATTGGACCTAATGAATTTAGACCTAGGAGTAGATGTGTTGCGATGGGTTCTAAGGATAAGTTAGGCTTAATGAATTAGGTAAAACCCTAAGGTAGATGAGTTTGATAACTAATAGGCTTGAACTAATATAGATGGATTGAGCGTAGTGACTAGACCTAAGATAGATGAGTTGGAATGTAATGGGTTAGGCCTAAATTTGAGATCCCAAATGCAGATTAACCTCATGAACTTAGGGGACCTCCAGGCACTCAACGGATATAGAAACTTTTCGCCGAAACAATCAATTAAAATCCGTAGATGACATTTCTGAGTCAGCTAACATATCTTTATAACATAATGTGGAAGTGAAGTGGTAAATTTTTCTTTTCTTTTTTTAAACACTTAATTTTTGAAAATCGGCCCGAGTTTATCTGTTTGTCGGACTTTCCCAAATTTACAAAAACCTACGAGAAACATTTAAAAACAAGCATAATCTTTCAATTCTCAACTTCCGTTTAGGACTCCTCGTCCACAACCGTTAAACACACAACTCAATCCCGAAGCAAAATATATACACGCCTTACATTTTATTTATTTTATTCGTGAAAACGTTGAAAGCTTGCTTGATTATGCAGTTTTATAAAAGGATTGGGCTTGAGCCGGACTTAAGCCGACCGCCTACGTACCTCGTCCACTGAGGATCAAAGCCCGCGTAGTTCCTTTTCAAAATATATACATATATACATATATACATGACAAAATATTCAACATATACAATATGCAAAATATATATACAATGCAGTCACATGCGTCGTCTCCTCGATGACTCGACTCAACTGCGGGGATACTCTCTGGAAACTTTGTCTCGGGTCCTGAAAATGTTTTTTGAAATATACGGAAAAGAGTGAGCTAAAGGAGCTCGATGGGTGTACATTTTCATTTTAGACAACATTTTAGGTATATATCAGTAATAAATACTTATACAATTAAAAACCAATTTATACTTTAAACTTTATTTCTAATGGAACCCAGGGAGTAAACACACCGACGATTTAGGGTACGACGGTGAGGGACAGTCTCAATCCAGTCATAACCACTACGTTGCGGAGAAACTCACGCCATGCATAGGAGTTCAGTCATAACACTGCCTTATCGCGTGTAAGGATATTCTGTTAAAATCTTATTCACTCCTCAGTTAATGCTTATAACTATTCATAATCGCTTCTGCTGATTTAGATGCTGTGATTGTCTCGATTTTCTGCAGTCATATGGGAGTTAGGGTAACCACCGGTAAAACATTTCTTCAAAATACATTTATAAATCCATTTAAATCCTTTACTTTATCATTAAAACACATATGCATTCTTTACACATTTTTAAACTTTCATAATACCTTAACATATGCATACATATTTAATATACATATATAAACATTTACATTAAACTTTTCATTTCAACATTTAAAATCTTTCACTTTTAAAACTCAATTTTTCAAAAAATTAGTTTTACACTCACCTCTTTGTTTCCAAGAAACTTGAACCTGAGCTCACTACTTTTTCCAGCGCTGCTTTTTGCCTTCACACTCAACGAATGCGGCAGCGTATTGTCCTTTGCGTATAGCGTAAAACTTAACGTACTTCACCGCAAGTCACTTTGGGTCACACAACATTCATATAAAGCCAAATTAACAATTTACCGCTGTGGTATTTAAAAACCCCTTAACAAAAAAAAAACCCTCATTTGGCAACCTTTTTTCCAACAATACTCTATGGACTTTATTGCAAAAATTATTCAAAGTCTTAAAAAATTATGAAACTCTCTAGATCGATCCCTTTATATATCCAATGACATCTCTTTAAATTTTCAATTTAAATTCCTTCTCTAAAGCCCCTCAACCACATAACACAAGTTATAACATGTTTTGATGCCAATTTGGTTAGCGGCGGAATCACCTACGTATCCTTGATTTCCGGGATCTTAACTCCATAAATTGGAAATTTTTCTTCCTCATTTGAAGATATGGTTATAAGGTTTCTTCTCCAATTGGAATCACCCAATTTGGATCATCAAAACTCAAGTTATTGTATTTTATATCTAGATTACTCAAATTGATAGACGGAATCTGCATATAGCTCCACTTGGAAAAATTTCTGGGCACTTTGGGGTTACAATTTGCTTGCTTTTCCTTATTCTTATTCCCTAGAAGTCTATTTTACCCGAATTTTGAATCACTCAATTTGGATGGTGAAAACTCCACTTATGACCAAAACACTACAACCATACCCAAAAGCTTGAGCATAATCGGTGAGTTACACGAGCTCACCTTTCAGTCATGTTGGGGCCTTAGAAGTTACAATTTGCTCTTGGTCCTTTATATACATTTGTAGCCCTATCTCTTATGGTTATTTACCAATTGGAATCAATTGATTTGGATAATTATAACTTAATCTATATCCAAAACAACAGGGGGTTTCACAAAATTTTGTGACATTCCTTTAAACCCAACATTCTCATTTTACAAACATTACATGTCATGAAAACCACATGAAATCTAACTTTCAAACAACTCCACAACACTTGAATTGGTGATTTGGAAATTCATACCACAAAACCACCCCAGGTGAAAATCTTATGAATTCAACGGTCGAAAATCGATTCTTCTCATAATATAAATATGATGATTAGTGTTTATTTTATGATTGAGGTTTTACCTACAAAACCTCAACAAAATCTAGGGTTTGGGTGATCTCTTCCAAAACCCCAGACAAGGAAGCAGCTTGATTAACTGACAGCGCCAGGGAATCAATATTTGTGATTCAAGAAATAGCATCTGCGGCGGTTTTGGCCTTCTTCTCCTTCCTCCTTAACCTTCCATCTTCTTCCCCCTCTTCCTCTCCTTAACAACTTTTCTCTCCTCTCCAAAACGTGAGCCCTAGCTTTTGTGAGACAAAAAAATGAGTTTGGCTTTTGTTTGTCTCATCACATTTGTAATCCCATTTATACCTTAATTGCCATTAAGTCCTTCATCCCTTTTAATTTTACCGTCGACTTATTTTATTTCAATTTTGGCATCTATCTTCTCCATTTATAACTTCCATATCATTTTTTTTATCGGCAAATTTAGAAAAAGGGGTCCTTGATCCACTTTAATATTTAGAATAAGCTCTTGTTATTTTATTATGGCGAAAATCTCTTCGTTTAATGATTTTCGTATCCTTCCATGACAGTACTTTTATCCTTGTTTTTAGTACCACAATTCAGTTTCCATAAATTTATCATTTCATATTTTCATCCTTATTAATAACTCCAAAAAATATTACAAGTTAAGCAGTGTTCTATCTATTTTCTGATTTACATGTACTATCGGCTCTCGGGAATGGGCGTTACAAAATCATGTGTCCCACTTCTCCCCTCTTTGCATTGATTAAATTTATTCTGGAATAGAACTTATAAAACTGATTTCCTATCATTAGTGGGCCCATTTCGAGCATAAATTCATAATGACATAAAACTTGTAAAACTACCATTGTAATGATGTTTAAATTGTCTTGAACATATATGCATGAGTTCAATTACTTGTACTTATACAAGTTCAATTATTACAAAATATTGTCTTTACATTTCAAAAACAAAATAAAAAACCTACATAAGATGGACTCTTAATCTTTGTGTTATTTACAGAAAATGCGAGGATATGCGACAGAAGCCCACTCTTGATCTTACTACATGAATGAAATATCCATGATAAGCTTATAACTTAGTGAAAAAACATATAACATATATGATCACTTCTCATTCTCCAACAAAATGGATAAGCATGAATGAAAAAAAAATAGACGGAAGTAAAAAATGAGCAAGTAAATAAATGCTAGCCATAAAGTTGGAATATTACATAATCAACATCTCATTCTCCAACACAGTCAACAACTACTTCAACATGACCAAAATCATCCCAAGTAATCCCATTCTCCACTGCGCAATAAATAATACCCAGAATAATAAATGAAATCTATAATCTCCTCCCACATGGTCTCCAAACAAAAAAACATAATCCCTTTCTCCCTGCACAATAAATAATACCCAGAATAATAAATGAAATGTAATCTCCTCACACTTGATCTCCAAACAAAAATAACTAGTTCAGTAGTAAAAAAAGTATTTGTATTGATAGATTCAATTTTATTTATATGAGGTTACCATAGTTAGATTCAATTTTATGTCTAAGAAAGCTCCTATCTTAAGAATAAAATTGGATTTAATGGTATAAAACTTATTCACATTTGTAAACGAGTTTTTTATCATTGAACCCAAAAAATAGAGAGTAAACTATTGAGTTTCAATAATGATGAATAGACCCATATGAATGAAAAGTGAAAATAGAACTCAACAATCTTGCGAGAAATCAAAATAGAGAATTTGAATTTGTGAAAACTGCAGCAGTGCTCAAAAAAAGCAATAAAAAAAGGAAAAATAAAGAGATGCTTATGTTCGAGAATGAAACCTGAAAATTCTTGTATACTAGAAACCACTCCTCTCGCGTCCGCTCCCTCTCCTCCTAGACCTCTCTTCTTCAGTCTCTTTTTGCTCTTCCAAAAGCTTTTTTTTTGTAATATCTAGAAACTCTCATAGTAAACTAACCTTAAAACCTCAAAGGAAATGATTAAAACCTTTAAGAAAATGAAAAAATAAAATAAAGGAAAGAATCTATGAAAATGTCATCTCTAAAATCAAAATTAAGTAAATAAAATAAATAAATAAAGTTAAGACCAAATTTAGGGTCTGCAATGGTGTAGTAAGATTAAGTATTTAGTTCTTTGTTTTTCTAAAAAAAATTAATATTTAATTTTTATCTAAATTTGACAAAAATAAATTTAAAAACACACAAGTTTTTATTTAATTAGCATGAAAAGAATTGAGAATTTCAATTGAATCTTAAAATATATGATTTTCTCTTAATTTAATATCTAGTTTTTTTAATATCTAGCTTTTTCTTAATGATAATTAATGATAAAAAATGTGTATGAATTTGAACTAAAACGTGTAAATTAAAATATCTAGTTTTTTCTCGCCTCTGTAAATTAAAATGTGTTTAATTTAAATTTGTGCACATAAGTTAACGGTGACGTGGTGGGATTTCTTTTTATTTTATAATTTAACAATTTTAATTTCCTATGAATTTAATTGAGTATGAAAAACTACTGCAAGCATCCTGAAAACTTAAATTATTTCTAGAATGCCCTATAAATATTCATTTTAAAGCTTTATATTGTTTATAAACCAAAATTTACTTTAAACAAAATTAATTTGTTTTAAAATTAATACCTATTAATTTATTATGAGATGGAATTAAAACATTATTATCGTGAAAATTGAATAAATATCATTAGAATTTTAAAAAGTTATTCTCTTACACATGACATGGTAATTTATTCAATTTTTTTTAATTTCTTCACTTATATTCTTGCATAGAAAATGTACCCTAGAAGTCATTCTTTTTAACCCGGCCAATTTGAAGCGAAAAAATTAATAAATTGATTCTTGAGGAACAAGTATAATATTAAACTAACAATTTTCTTTATTAATGTATTAAATAACCTAAGATCAAAAGTGAAAAAAAGAAAAAGAGAATGATTAAAATACCTCCAAGAAAGTCGGGACGAAATCCCAAGAAAGTGTAGGACGCAACCCTATTTATAATATTTGCTAGACATCTCTTGGTCTTTTTATGCTCTCTAATCCAATAAACTTCTATGATTATGAATATGGACAAAAATAAAGGCACGGGATTTTATGTGGTGAATATAATGAAAGACCGAGAGAAATAGAGAGAGAGAAGAGGAGATGGTAGAGTTCTTGGGACTTTGGGAAATGAAAACTTTAGGCCCTGTTTAGTAGGTAGAAAAATTTATGTTTTACATTGAACTTTTCAAAACAAAGGAAAACACGTTTGAATTACGAGAATCGGACAAAAACAAAAAATTATTATTTTCGGCATTTATATGAATCGAAGCGTATACGTGCCATTTGTTTCAGGTCATCGAAACAGGGTGGTGATTGGGATAAACGGCTCACGGGATTGTGACTATTTTCTTAACTGGCTACACTTTGTGCCCCGAAACGATTTCTTCTAAATCGGGCTCGAAACGCCGGTTGCGAATAGTAACACGCATTTTAAACACATTTTCATTGTTTTCGTAACTTCATTTCAAGAAATGGTTTACAAAAGCAATTTTCTTATTCTTTATTTTTCAGCAAATTCAAGAAGTACGAAGCGTATTTTGAAATGGCCAAAGATTAGAATACGTTGAAAATTTTCGTGTCGAATTTTGGATAGAGTTAAAAATTTTCGTGAACTAAACGGGGCCTTAGGGTTTTACGGGATATGTGGCTTTCTTTTGGAATGAGAGGAAGACAAAGGAGAGGATAATGACGCAGCCTGTAGTGTAATAGATCAATACACGATTTATCAATAAGAATAAAACGTTTTAATCTAGATATCAATTCTCAATTAAGAGAATAAAGTAAAACAAAAGTTTTGAATTTATTGATAAATTGATAAACGTTACTAAAACAAACTCTAAAACATCTATTTATACTTTAAACATAATATGAGTATAATATGAAATAAAATAATATTTCAAAACAATAATAAGAAATAAAATAATACTTCTAAAACAATAATAGGAAATAAAAATAATATCCCAAAAAATAAAGATAATATCTCAAAACAACCAAAATAAAGATTTTGGTTAATTTGATATAACGCCCTACGTCAGACACCTCCATTTGCGAAGAACTCGTCCTTGAGTTACTTTTGGATATTCAAAACTCATATATGGTTGGAACAAGGTAAAATCAATAACATTGAAGATATTCAAAATCCACATCCAACTTGGTAAGTCAACCATATAAGCATTGTTGTTGATCTTCTTAACAATCTAGTACGATCCATACTTTCTTTGTTGAAGCTTGCTATGGTCATTCTTTGTCTTGAATGTTGTCTTTCATCCATCACTAGGCCGGTTGGGATTTGATGCCTGAGTCAATTTTGCTAAACACAACTGCTTCACTTAACTGATCAAGCATATCATTCAACCTTAGGGATAAGAAATCTATATCCAACGATAATTTTGTTGATAGCCCTATTTTCAACACACATCTGCCAACTTCCATATTTCTTAGGTGTCAACAAAGTTGGTATCGTACATGTGTTAATGCTTGTCAGAATATGTCATTTGCTTAGCAACTCTTCTACCTTCTCCCTTAAGATTTTGTTCTCCTTGAAACTCATTATAAAATGAGGCACATTAGGAAGAGAAGCACTTGGAATTAGATCTATATGACATTGTATTTTACGCATATGAGTTAACTCTATCGGTAGATCCTCGGGAATCACATTATCAAACTCCTTTAACAAAATCTCCACCTCTACTGGAATTTTAGCCCCAACTAAATCTCTACTTTCTACTTCTCCCTTCCCAACCATCATATGCACTTCTTGGGTCTCCTTACACTCGCCCATAAAAGTAAAGGATGGAGTCATAGACAATAGTTAGAAAGTTATTCTTTTTTCAAGCATAAAAGCCTTGGGTTGATTCTGCTACGTGGCGGATTCCTCTTTGTCAATTTAAAAAATTCAATAGTATAGTCATTCGCCCTCCTGTTACCATGTGTACATCTATGACAAGCATAAAAAATATATTATTCATAGTCTGAAGGCAAAAATCTACCTCGTAATAAGTGCTTCATCCTACGCCATGTTTGAATTAAACCACGCCCCTCTCTCATCCTCATCTCCCTCAATCTATCCCACCATATTGATGCTCTTCCTTTTAACTTATAAGAAACAAATTTAACCTTTCTGTCATCGAGAGACCTAGTATATTCAAAGAACCTGTTTACCTCAATCAACTAATCGAAAAACCCAACAATATCAATATCACCATTGAAGTTAGGGATATCTATCTTTGACCCCATGTCCCATTGATACTTCTCTCTATCAGTTTAGGTTGCCATTGTCTTCATTCTCTTTCTCTACCATGTGGATTCGTAAATTCACCAAAGTCAGCATCTTCATTTGAAGTATCATCAAATCCTACTGTAAGCCTTCTTTGATTTTGTATATTTGGAATGTGATTAAAAGTGGGTCTAGCAGGGCTAATTCCTCCGCCTTGTTCCTCATTCTCATTCCTACGCATTTGTCTATTGATCCTCAATAACGCAAGCAATTGGGGTTGTATTATTTCCAACTGTTGAGTTAAATTTTGGATTGTTTGTTGCTGCTTATTAATTGATCTCTAAATAGCATGCAATTCCTAATCATCGTCTTGAGATTGGTTGTCATTCACCTTTTGATTTTAGTCATCGATTGGGAGAGAAACCGCTCTATGCCACCGACACAGCGTGTATGTGGTGATCAACACACGATTGATCAACAAGGATAAAATGTCTCAATCTAAAGACCAATTCTCAATCGAGAGAACAAAGTAAAATAAAAGCTTTGAATTTATTGATAAATTGATAAAAGTGATAAAAGTGATAAAAGTTCTTAAAACAAACTCTAAAACATCTATTTATACTGTAAACGTAATATGGGTATAATATGAAATAAAATAATATTCCAAAACAATAATAGGAAATAGAATAATACTCCTAAAATAATAATAGGAAATAAAAATAATATTCTAAAAAATAAAAATAATATCTCAAAACAACAAAAATAAGAATTTTAATTGATTTGATATAACGCCATGCATCAAATAAGGATAGAGAGGACTTCAGAAAGAGGGCATCAAAGCCCACATATTTTTGGGAGTAATATTATTAACTTGAAATTAAAAAAAATGTTTAATTTCTTTTTTGCTGATATTTCTGTATTACTACAACAAGAAAGCATATTTGTTCCAAATACAAATGCTTCAAATTCCACAAAAGCACACTTAGAATCCAAATACACCATTTATAAGATTGGCTTTACAAATCTGTATCATTTATAAGCCTAAATACAAATATTGTTGAAGACTACTTCTAGGACTCATATGACAATATATATATATATATATATATATGGTGAAACTGAGTACAACCACTATTGCATTACTGGGAAATAAGTCAAAATAAAGCTATAACCTTTTAACTTAAAATTGTAAACATGAACAATTCAGTCTCATTAAATTGCATGCCGGTAAATCACACTTGCATGGTATGCTTTTATATTGTAGCGTGATTCAGTGATATGCGGATTTGTCCATGTTAATAGGCCTTTCCATTTTAATCCACAAGATTGGTAAGAGGTCAATACACCAGATTTGAGGTCATTTCTTCTATTTGCTCTCCATCTAACTACACAGCCTTCATTTTACCTACCAAACAAAAGCCTTAATTGTTCCGGACTCTGGGGAGGATCAATTGAAACCCTCACATTCATGGTTCTTCTAGACCAGAACATTTCCTTGGAGAACCAGTGAATACTTCTACTATAAGAAATGCTCAAATCATCCTCATGTTACGGTTAAATTAATAATCCTCTTTGGATATATATATCCTTTGTTACAGAAGAACTAGTAGCCAAAAATTGGAATATATATACAATTTCCTATATCTAAACTGATAGAAATAATTAGTTAATTCAAAGGAAGTTAAATATGTTCATCAATAAAGCTGTTTCAAAACTGTAAAACAAATCTTATGGAATGAAAATGTATGGTTCAAATCTTCTACCTCATTCACTCCCGAATATCGTCTACATCTTGTTAATTTCCTTTGTGAACTTTGTTAATTTAGAAATATTTGACAATTAAGCTTAAAATATGATACTTTACAATATCCAGCATGGTTGGATTAAATAATAATGAATGATTTCACTGGGAATGTTTGGCCTAAATCTGATATCATTTAGCATTAGATTTACAAGGGAAACTAAATAAACATTCATACAAATTGTCGAAACGTCACATAGTTCAACATATATAATGTCAAGCACACTAAGTACTCCCTATGAGCTGCAATATACAAAGATCAGTAGTTCTATGCATTCCTCGTGATGTTATTCAAAATACAAAGTCCTTCAAGATATATATATAGGACGGAATCCCAACATATAACTCACTATTTCTGAAACCTACTAAATTAATGATACAACAGATTAACAAGTGCGCGCAGGAGTATGTTGATCATGAACTCATTGAAATTGCAATTGTGATGCATTTTGATGAGACTTTAGTGCCTTTGACAAAGAACTGACAGCAGGAGTATGTCCAACGAACAAAGCAACATGACCCATAAGCTTATCTTTCCTAGAAAATGTAGTACCGCAGGAACACAGCCACTTGAGATCCTGGTGCTTCTCATGAGTCCGAAGATCAGACAAAACCGAAAACCGTTTCTGGTTACACCTCTTGCATATATACATCTTTGGGCAATAGGTTCTCTTGTAATGATTCTTCACGCATATCGTCCCAGTTTCAATGGCTGAAATTTGGCATGCTTCCGGTTCCGCATCTGCGCATGCACGGACGCAGGTATTTTCTAGGCAATGTGATCAGATTGTCATTTTCCATCATGGTTCCACCGTTATTAATAATCTTCATGAAGTTGATTAAAAGCGGTGGACTTGTACTCGTCACATGTGCCTCATGTGCATTCTCAAATTAGTCTCTCTTAGACCCTTTCCGCAAATTTGACAGTAATGTGTGTATTTAGCTAACAAATCTTCAGCATTCAACTCTACAATATCGAAAGTCTTGGGCAAAACAGAAACTCCCTCCATCCGTTCTGTCCCTTGAGGCAACTTTTATCCTCCTTTCTAATGCGTAATAGTCCGCAGATCATTAATAGTTTTGGAGTTGTTATGGTCATCGCTGTACCAGTCAAGAGACTCACCGGAATAGAATCCTTGCCCTCTTTCTTCCCCCATTTGGACGATGCCGGTACTACCATAGACACCTGGCAATCCATGATTGGTGCTACTATCACCCGGAGCTGCTGGTGCTGGTGCACCGTACCCCATCTACTGGCGGCTGTATAACATCGAAGATGAAGCCGCGATAACCTCCTGAATCAAGGTTTACCATGCCGGCGACGGCGAGCCCATGGACCTCGTGCTGAACTTTGGTGGGAGAGACGAAGACGCTGATGAGGATTGAACCTGATGGACCTTGTCTTTGAGAATAGAAACCGTAGATGAGAGAGCGAGGTAGTCTCATAACCAGAGCAGCTGCCTCCTCCAAGAAGAAGAGAAGAGCAGGCAAATCACGCCGCCATTCCATATATCTGTAGACCTTGTGATCCATTCACAAACAGTTAAAGTGCCTCCTGGATTCATGTGATGGAATCCCCCTTTCTTTAATGTCTCCACAATAAAACCCTCTCTCACTTTTGTATGCTTCCTGCCCTATTTCTCCACAACAAACTACCTCTTCTTTCTTGTAGCCTTTCTCCTTGGATTGAATCAGTGATTATATAAGCGAAACATGAGGAATGCTGTCCTATTCAAAACGTTTGGAACAACAAATCATGGTGAAATTGAGAGAGAGAGAGAGAGAAGCAAGTCAACTTTGAGCTAAAGAAAATCATCCCCACTTAAGACCTCCCTCAAGTCTTACCAATCTCACAATGAGACACAACTCCATTAAAAACAAATAGTTGTGGAGAGCAGGGCTGCAATAAAAAAATCAACACATTTTTCCCATTTACTTATTCCATTTGTCTACCATTATTTTCAGACATACATCACCCCATCTATGTTTCTACTTTCTCCTCCTCAAATAAATCAAAGAGTAGTCAGCACATTGTGTCCAAACTTCACGCCATGAGTTGAAATTTTCAAATCGGCGTCAGCGTGAAATTTTTCTTCCTGTTTGGCGGGTTGAAAACAAAAAGAATTTTAGGACCACATTGGATGTGAGTTCATCTCCAAAAATTTCAAATTCCTGTTGTCGTCGTTATGTTGTTTCAGAAAACAGAAACAAAAAATTATAAAGGAAATGACGCGCGGTACAAGCGAACCGGTAGAAAGCGGTCCGACTGTAGCTTCGTTGTATCTTTGGAGGCGAATTTGGCCAGCGCCGATTTGTGCAGGAATAGTAGGCCGATTGTCTCGCAGAATGAAGCGAATCTATTCGAAAAAGTGGACCGAGCGTCTTGGGACGACTGTTGTGGCGTGCTATGGGGGCGATCTCTCGCTTCCTTGAAAATTAGGTCTGCTTGGGGCCCTGGCCATTTGAGAGAACAGCTAACTTTGGCTTGGCATCTCACTTCTTTGTTTTACATTCGATGTGGAGACCAGCCCGACTTGTTCGGTGCGGGTTTGTGGAATCGAGTCAACATTCCTACTAGGGTGATTCTTTTTCACGTCATATTTTTTAGTTTCATGCATACCATATTGTTTAAGTTAAATATTTTCAGTTGATTTATATCTAATCCTCATTAGCCAACTAATAATAATGCTTATCACATATGTTTGAGTCTAGTGTGTCGAGTAAAACAAATGAAGTCAAGAATGGTTAGGTTAAATGAGGCTAGCTATTTGTGACATGTTTCATTATATATGTTTAAAATAATAATTGTAATTAGGAAGTGCAACCACGTCTCCACTTTTAATAGTTTATAATTTTAATAGTTTACTTTATTTGTTGCAATTTATCTTTTTACCTTTAGATAATTAGTAGAAGGATAATTAGTGGAGCATAAATAGGAGAACGCTAGGCATGTTTCCACGTTTTTTTAATTATTTAGTTATGCTATTGTTTGTTTAAAAGCTTGTAATTAGATGAATAAGGAAGAAAATTTGTTAATTATCTATTTGTCAAAAAACAAACCCATGAGAGTTTTATCATTTGGTAAAGGAGAGACTCGAGGCCTTGGAGACCAACATCAGTAATATCCAATAAGGTATGGGCAAGTTGTTTACTGAGTTGTAGAGATTAATACGAATCCTTAAAATTCAATTCAAAAGAGAATATCTTTGGGCAAGGAAATGGCCAAAACAGGGTGAACTTCAAGGATGGAGGAGGGAGCATCACTATTGTTGACCTCAACTGTTATTGCTTGAGATTGAGGAAGAAGAACCTAGAATTGTAGAACCTTGATAACAAGGTTGCACTTTGAGGGGAGGGTGATGATAGGAGACACCCTTTTAATTTATAATTTTAATAGTTTATTTTATTTGTTGCAATTTATCCTTTTATCTTTTTACCTTTAGATAATTAGTAGAGCATAAATAGGATAAATAGTGGAGCATAAATAGGAGAGCACTAGGCACGTTTCCACGTTTTATTATTATTCAGTTATGCTATTGTTTGTTGAAAAACTTACAATTAGATGAATGAACTCTTTGTCAAAAAACAAACCCACAAGGGTTTTATCATTATGTTCGGAAGATGTATGTTAAATTTATGGAGAATAGTTAATAAATTAAATGATGAAAATTTAGAAATCTTCTAGAGGGTTCTGCCTTCCTTAGTTACATCATGATCTTTCTTGATTCAACAAAAATATCTTAGATAGTTTCTTCATTTGACGGTGTAAAATTCACTGATATCTTAGTACTTCTTCAAATTTCATATTGTAGTTGCCGAAATGTTTGATGATACAGAATTGGGTAGAAAGTACAATCAATTTTCTTTTATTTGATTGATAATAATAACCGATTCAAAATAAGATCATGTTCAGATTAATTTCCAACAAATTAAGTTCGATATATAAGAGTTATTATACCTATTTGATAATGTCTTCTTATAAAAGCTCCATAAATAAAACTTTTATAATATCAATATAACCTTTTAAAAACTATAAATTTCATTTTTATTTCAACTTCAAATTAAAATTAAAAAAGAACAAACTATAAATAAAATAAAAATAATTTGAAACTTATTAGTTTATAAGTCCATTTTTAATTTATCGAATCAATCACAAGTTAAAGGCTCTTGAGGTCTGACTTGAATATAAAGAATGAGGTGAACATTTGTCATAATCAAGATGGAATCTAAAACAAAATAAAATATTCCGATGTAATATGTAAAATGAATAAATATTAAAAAAAATCACAAGTTAAAGTTATATTTTTCATTTTACCTACTCACTCTTAATTCATTAAAAATAAATAAAATTAAAGAAAAAGTAAAAGCTATAAAACTCGAAATGAAGTTTTATTTTTCCTCTCAATTGGCCGATTTGGAAATACCTCTTTATTGATAGTCTCCTCAAAAAAATCGAAATTTTTGACATCATCATGCATGTTATGCTAGCTACCATTTTAACGTGGCGTGGTGGTATCAACTTCAACCAAAACCCTATCACTTGTTCTAATTTAGTAATTTCTGCCTATTAAATAAGAATCTCTACTACATAATATATTTCCTTCACATTCTGTTAGACTGGTGAGTTTAAGATGAATATCATGTTTCATACTTTTTCTTGTGTGCGATTTGTAGGATTTGAATTGTGCGTTCTTATATTCAAGTGTGGAAAGTCAAACAGATCTAACATAATTCTTTATAAACTTTCAAATAAAAAAATTAGGATCAAATATTCAAATTACAAAAATGTGATTCGATCTCATATCAAACAAAAATTTGATATCATGTTAAACAATTAATTATACTAAAAACTCAATTACTAAATCTCATAAGAATATCATGCTTCATAATTACTAAATCTCCCTACTATATTTTTAACATATTTTCTATGATATGAGTGTAGATAGAATGACTTATGTCACATCCCACATTGGATAGAAGATAAAGTTTATAATATTCTATAAATATAAGCTCCTCTCAATATAGTAAACGTGTTTTAAGACCGTGAAGTCTCCTTAGTTCCAAAGCCTACGGGTTGACGGGGTCGTTACAACTTAATTGTTTTGTTAATGGGTATGATCATTGGATTCTTGCAGCATTAACATAACCTCATGTCGAAGAAGTGTATTCGAAGGTGAAAAGAGTTGGATATATCAAAGTTGGCAGGCAGGTCGCAAGGAGAGTGAGGCCGATAGAAAAGCTGTGAGTGGGAGTTGTGGGCAAATTGGATCCATTGAGCACACACAAATACACCAAGTCCACAAGCTGCAACCATGGTCGATCGTGACTCTAAATGCACCGAACCCCTCTGGCCCCACAAAATTGACCATTCGCAGCCTGCAGCCCCTCCTTTCGACAACCCAAATTCCCCCATGCAGCACTTTACATTCACGTGGGTTTGGATTATACATACTCATGTTCATATTATAGTCGTGTACGTGTCTATCTTACAACTTGTTTTATGAATTAGGAGTGTGTTCAAGTTTGTTCAATCATCCACAAAATGGCTGATTATGGCTATACTTGGTTGAAAATGAAAAAGAAAGAAATGAAATTATAGTTAAATCCGAGTGTATTATTTTTATTTTCTGTTTTAAACCAATTTTATTCATCAATATAAAATATTAAATAATATAATAATATGTAAGTTTTCAAGTAATTCTATTTATATTTGATTTTTTTTCAAGATTTTCGACAAATATAAGAATATTTTCTTTAATTTTCTTTTTCTTTCTTTGTTACTTACTTTGAGAAACCAAAACAACCTAAGTAAAATAATAAACTTGGGTAAAATTAAAATTTTTTATTTGTTTTCTATTTTATAAACACATTATAATGAAAATAAAATAATTACGAACAACAGTTTAATGATGACTTACTATTATCTTAATAAATTTCATTTTGTTAAAATTGTGTCATATATCAGAGCCGGATCCTTTAGGGCATATGGGGAACGACTACCTTCTAAGAAAATCAAATTTTTACTAAATATATTGTATTTACTCCAAAATGTAAAAAATAATAATAATATAAGAGCTAAAATGGAAATTAGATAAATTAAAAATAAAGACCAAAATACATAAATTAAATCTGCAATTAAAACTGAAATAGTCAAGTCAATTCCAGCCAAACTTAATAACTTCATTTCTAATCGAAGGTGGGACAGTCGACTTAGTTACACTACCCAAAACAAAGCCAATGTAAAAATAAGAAAAAATATTATCATATACTCATCTCATAAAAGCTTAAATATTTTAATTTTTTCATAACTAATTTTTTTTTTTTAAATTTCGCACCTAAATATATTCTAATAGGCGGCAAAAAAAGTGAACAAAATTTGAAAAAACATGAGAAAAGCATGTAACAACATAATTCAAGCAGTGGCAGCTCGACAAGTTCAATGGGCGGTGTAAAATCAAAATCAAGTCCAGTCAAGTAAAACCCACGAGCACAACAGCTTGTCCAGTTTGAAGGTTCTAGAAAGAATCCACAGCCACCACCGCCGTCAGCCAGCCCTCTCTATTAACTGCTTTGCTTTACACAAGAAGTCATGTACAAGTTTGGCTCTTTCATCTCTCCTCAGTCCTCTTGAACAATGGTTGTGGAAAATGACCTAGTCTCCGGACCTCATGATGATTCCGTGTATTACGATCTCCTGTATATATATATATATTAATAAACTAATATCAGCCGTCACCAAATAATGCACAATATATATATGATTATATAATATATATTCATGAATTGTGTGTAATTTAAAGGGGTTTGGTGGATAATGTTTCAACGAGCGAATTGGACTTGTAATAAAAGTATTTGTACAACATTTACATATTGGGATGTGGTTTCTTCGGCTGCCACACGCTCCATTGATGTAAACCTTTGGGAATCTATTATCTTGTCATCTTGATTATTACGTCTCTAGAATATGAGGTTTTATTTTTTTAGTATCATGGCATGTCATCCACAATCCCTGTGGGCCCAAACATAGCTGAAGCCCGGCTTTTTAGACATTTAATGTAAAAAAATAATAATAAATTCCTTAAATAATATATGTTTAGAAATATTTTTAAATATAATGTAGTTTTTATTACGTGGAAGTGTCTTCTGTAAAAGATATTTTTTAAAAGTGTCTTTTTAAGAGACACTTTCAAAAAAGTAGAAAATTTTACATAAAAAATGTATTTTGAAAAGACGCTTTTATAATTTTGAATGTTTCAAATTAATACTGAAAGTGTTTTTTGAAGATACACTTTCTATAATTTTAAAATTTTTGAATTTTAGTTGAAAATATCAGTTTTTAAAATTTTTAAAAAATGTCTTTTGAAGAGGCAACGTTACAATCGTTTGCTAATATAAAGAAAAGCATATTATATTTACAGGATTATTTTTCAAATTATATTTTTTAAGATTTTTTTTTAAATTTTTCGAAAAGTTCCGATTGAAGCCCATATTCATCTCATAGCCCATGTCAGGGGTACGTATCACTTCATGTGATGACTTGGAAATATTCTTTAACTCTTTTTTTTAGTACTTTGTTATTATGGAGTAAACTATTCCTAATGTAATTTGAACTTGGGATCCCTCCCCTTCTTGGAAATGTTCTACCTTTTTAAATTTTAATTGTTCTATCTATTAAGTTAAGCATGTGGACAAAAATATCTTTATTCTTAATTTTGGGTTTAGAATCTGTTTGCGAATGTGGGGGTCTAATTTTTTTATTTTTTTATTTTTTATAATGTGGATGTCCGGACCAACTTATGTGTATCTCGATTAATTTCACAGGGTACTAGATTGAACAATCGGATATATACCTCAATGCCTTCAAGGGGACTTGAACCTATCACCTCTGAGTACTAAATTCCAAAACTTTACTCCATTTGAATTGCCCCTTAGGGATCTTATTATTGGGGGTCGAATGTGGGGGTTTTATTATTTGTATCACAATTCAATTTCTTGGTAATTTTATAGGAATGTGAGGTCTTATTTGGTTTTATTGGTTAATTCGTGGATTTAAGTCTCACCAATGCACATTCAACAATTTGATTTTCTTTTTAATTTTCAATAGGCACTATAGTACTTTAGCATTTTCCTTTAATTTTTATTGGTTAGAATTTTCATTAATCCATGGCTCATACGATGGCTTTGTCTTGATCGATGCACTACACTGAAATACTTACTGGTTAGAATGTGAGGTCTTATTTGGTTTTATTGGTTGATTCGTGGATTTAAGTCTCACCAATACATATTCAACAATTTGATTTTTTTTTTTTTAAATTTTCAATAGGTACTATAGTACTTTAGCATTTTCCTTTAATTTTATTGGTTAGAATTTTCATTCATTCATGGCTCATACGATGGCTTAGTCTTGATCTATGCATTACACTGAAATACGTACTTTTAAATTTATAAAGTGTGTTGTATTGTATGAGCTTTTATCGATGAGAGCATAGAAAATAATCATAATATGGATAAATATAAAGATATAAATGATGTTTAACTCAATAAAGTATATTATACCTCTTTGAACACCAATTGATTTATTGAAGATATGGTAAAAGTTTCTTCAAATAATACTAATAAAGTGAAGTATTATAAGTGTAGAAAAAATGAATCTTTTCGAGTTACCTTCTAGATGCCCTAGCCAAGATCCATCGCTTCATTATTAATATTATTATTGCCTGAAGTCATGAATTGAACTAAGTTAACAAGGTCCATCCTTGTTTTTACTACATAAATAACTTGACCACATGTTTTTACGAAGAAAATAAAACCCATAGGAAAAACACATTCACGATGATAGGATTTTTTCAATGTTCTTTCATTTCTTTGTATGGAAGAGAAAGATGAATTCTTCTTCCTTTTCTTCATGAGGGAGAGAAAGAGGAATAGAGAATCACTTTCTTTAATACGTTTCAATGATAGTTTCTAGGTTAATTGTATCAAAACTCCTACAAAACTACTTCCTGTATAAATCATATATATTTGGGTGGGTTATATCCAAGGAACAAAATATCGGTAATTATGGATATATCGGTATTTGGATTTCTGGGATATATTAAAATATCATTAAAATCATCAGATTGGATATTTTGACAAAAATCTATCAGAGTGGCCAATTAATAAAAATACTTTTAAATTAATATAAATACTTTTTGTTGAACTATAAAAAAAGACATAAAAATAAACAAATATACACTTATTAAAAACAATATTCAATTGCATAATTTAAGTACATTACAATAAAGTAATTTAAACCAAAAATGAAGGCCAGATGTGACTCCCATGCGTTGTTTTGATGAAGGGATCTAAATCTTGAGTGAAGATAATATTAATAATAGTCCTTGAAATATTGAGGATAAAATCCGCAAGAAAAAATAATTTGAGAGTTAAATGGAGCTTGGATGTGTATGGATGAGTTTGTAAAGAGATTGTATGATTTTATGAGTATTTATAGAATTTTTTGGAGTCAAAATAGTCATTACCAATATTTACCGATATTTTATCGATATTTTTGAAATTCCGGCCTAGGCGCGCGTGTAACTCCATAGTTCTTGTTTCGGTGGAAAAATCGGTTTTCGATTTTTTTAGCTGAAAAATCGTGATTTCTGGAATTTTCCCAGATTTTCCTCACGATCGATTTTCCTCACATTTTTTCTTCTCGGTGTCGGCCGAAAACCGATTTTTCGGCTATATATCGGCCGAAAAAAACGATTTTTTGTTCCCTAATTATATCAACCCACTCAGGTTGTCAGCTCACTTGGCCACCCAATCTAACTCTAACAATAAGTTTAAATTTTAAGGATTACAATTTAATATAACAATCATTAAAATTCAGTGAAAGGAAAACTGCTTGTTATGGAAGATGACCAATTGGTGCAACAAGTTTTGGACCAAGTTATGTAACATGGTGCACCATATCATGAGCCATCTGTGGAGATAGTGCAATTCTAACAGAATAAAAGCATAAAAACAAATCAACATATATGTAAGGACACAAGAGATTGGTCATGCGGTTCAGCCGTATATCATGGTAGAAAGTAGAATATCAAAGTTTCCTATATATCAATTAGATTACAAGTTGGTCATTTATAAGACAAAACTCCCTCTTTCTCCAACACCTTCTTCGCTTAATTCTCTCATAGTGAAACATAGAATGAGCTCCTCTCATTCTTCCAACACTATCTAGACTCCCACAAGCCCAACAACATCATTCAACAAGAGATAAAAATCTACCCAACATTAAGAGAGTTGAGCCATACCTCAAAACTGGTATGTTGATACCAAAAACACTTTCTTTAAGCATTTGCCTCTTATCAATATTTTCTTAAAGACATGATCTCTATTTATTATCCTCTAAGGGAGTTAAACCATGAAATTCTTAATCATATGTTTCCTATCCTGGCTCAATTAAGCCAACTGAAAATCTGCCTTCCATGGAAAAATCCATCGATTAAGCTAGTTGATTTCCTTCCATATTCACTATTTAGGAATATTTGTCTTCCATAGAAAACCACCAAATTATTCTCAATCTTCCAGTTTTTATTCGCCCAATATCATCATTTGATTTTCCTTATTCGTCATTGTGAATCACAACTATTAATCTTCAGAATTTTCTCACCAAATTCTGATTATACTTAATATGGTAAGTCTAGCCATCCAGCTAGCTTGGTCTACCAACATGTGAACCAACATGTTATAATTGAGAATATGATTGCTGAAAACATTTGAGGAGTTTTTGTTTGAGGCCATGAACCACGATTTAATTTTTGCTTAAGACTATGACAAAAAATATCTCAAACAATCTTCCCCTTTAGCATTCTTTGGCAAAAATAAAATCAGGATAACACAACATTGTCAAGGAAGTCACAATATATGAAACCATGGAGCAATAAGTAGTAGTCTGTTTTGCATAGATGAATTGTTGACCTAATTACCATGTCCTTGAATAGCACCAAAACTAAAAAAAAAAAACTTATTCTCCCCCTTTTTGCCAGAGAAGGCTAAAAAACACTTACTAACCTTGGCCTTGCAGATGGTGCAACACTTTTTGGAACAGTATGAAGTTCAGCCCCATCAAATCACCGTGGAGCAGAAAAATAGGAACACCACCGGAACATCTTCTTAAGCATATTCAACGGCTTCTTCAATGCCACCTCGTGCGACATCCTTAATAATACTGGCAGCATACTGACATTTACATCTCTAGAAACTCAAGCAGTCCCTTTGAGGACATTAGCGTGTGGTGTAACATACTTTCGGAAAGTGGACCTTCACTGAACATCTAAAGTAACAACTTGAGCATAAGTTGTTCGAACATCTTCTAGACCATCTTTATTTATCGGAACTTCCTTTTGACATCTGAATCATTCTCCCCCTAAGTATTACCAACATATTTTCCTTTGATCGGCTTCCAAATAGCTCAAATTTCATTGGATTTTTTGTGAGACATATTGTTTGACATCTTGTCTAACACTGGTTTCTTCCTAGAAATTCTCCGGCTCTCTTCATACGGCTTGATACCTATCTTATTAACCATCTTCCTAGGGTCGTGCTTTTGAAGAACTGTTGGTTTGAGCATTGACTCCCTCTTAATTTATGCACCAAACCTATCTTCATCTTTGATCATCCCAATAGCGTAAGAATGGATGTTCTTATTGCCCTTTTTTCTTAGATCTGCCAAGTAGGTAAAACAGTGGGGTCTAATATGTCCCAGATGATTACAATAGTGGCATACTAACTTTTCAAGCTCTTTTCTTCAAATTTCATATTGGGTATTTCCGACTTCTGTTTCTTAGCTTCTTGAGGGTTAATTGAATTTGTGGCTTGGACAAAGATTGTTTTTGGATTGGATCTTGCACCAGTTTAACCCAATTCAACATGATCTCCTACGGCTTTTCCAAGACTCAAAATATGATCTAATTTTGAACTTCCAGAATTAAGCATTTTGATCGACATCTTCATTTGATTAAGTTCAACCTGTATGTCATCATCTTTTGCCAATTTTGTTTCTAGGGAACGCACCTTCTCAAGAAGTTCATTTTTCTCCTTACTCAATTGATTGTTTTGTTTTATCAACTTCTAGTTCATGCGCATAGTTTGCAGCCATGTGTCATACATGAGTTGGTATGATTGGGTAATGTCTTCATAAGAGATTTCTTCATCGTCACTGAATTCTACATCATTTGTCTCACCATCTAATTGATCAAGTGTAGAAACATGGTCATATGCTTCACCACTTGGTAGACCATCTTGTGGACCAAGTGTTGGAACATGGCTAGAAATATGGGACTAACTTTGAGGAGGTGTTTTTGTAGAATGACTAAAGAGTGCCACTGACTCGTTGAAGATATCTTCCCCATCCTTGTTGTTTTCTAAGTCTTTATCACTCCAAGTTGCTGCATATGATAAGATGTTGGAACACTCTTCTTGAACATGATCATAGCCTCCACATTCTCTACAATTTATTCCCTTATTCATGTCCATCCTTGAAGCATCATAGTTAGTATTTAAAGCCAAGTTACAGTGTGACAAAATAGTACCTTTTTCATCTTCTAGATACATTTCAAATGTTTTGAGTGAACCCACCAACTCTTTGAGCTTCATGGTTTTGATACTTTTGGCTTCGTTTATGGTAGTTACCTTGTAGGAAAATCTTTTGAGATGAGATCTCAAAACTTTTTGAACAAGCCTTTCTTCATGAATCTTCTCTCCCAAAGAAAACGCTTCATTTGCTATGTCACATACCCGTGCATTATATTTTCCAACCGTGTCGTCCTCTTGCATATGAAGGTTTTCAAACTTAGCTCTCAAAAGTTGCAATCTTGATTCTCGAACTGTATTAGTCCCTTCATAGGTTACTTGTAAGATGTCCCATGCCTCCTTAGCTGATTCCATGGTGAAGATAAGTTTGAGTTGGTTAAGATCGAGTCCGTTAAAAATTGCATTGAGTGTCTTTCGATTGTTATTTGCTAATTTGTCTTCTTTGCTTGACCACTATAATTCTGGCTTGGGTACAATCTTTCCTTCATCATCCATTTTCGTTGGAGGACTCCATCCAACAAGTACTGATTTCCATGCCTTCTTATCAAGAGTATTGATAAATGTTGGCATTCAAACTCTCCAATATGCATAGTTCGTCCCATCAAATAGTGGAGGATGCTCCACCGATCCACCTTCATTCAAGAAATTCATCTATGACTCACAAAAAAACAGTTAAAGAGCCCATAGATCTCACTTAGTAACTTAGAGTGACCTGCTCTGATACCAATTGAAAGGAAAACTACTTGTTATGGAAGATGTTATGCTTGTTAGCAATTGGTGCAACAAGTTTTAGACCAAGTTATGTAACATGGTGCACCATATCATGAACCATCTATGGAGACAATGCAATTCTAACAGAAATAAAAGCACGAAAACAAATCAACATATATGCAATGACACAAGAGATTGGTCAAGTAGTTCGGCCAAGCCTACATTCGTGGGGCTGAGCCCAGATGCAAAGAATTTCACTATATATCAATTAGGTTACAAGTTGGTCTTATATGAGACAAGGCTCCCCCTTTCTCCAAAGTCTTCTTCGCCTAATTCTCTCACAGTAAAACATAGAATAAGCTTCCCTCATTCTCCCAACACCATTTAGACTCCCACAAGCCCAACAACATCATTCAACAAGAGATAAAAATCTACCAAACATTAAGAGAGTCGAGCCATACCTTAAAACTGGTATGTTGATACCAAAAACACTTTCTTCTAGCTTGTATACTTATCTTCTGTGTTTTTGCGTAAAGACATTATCTTTATTTATCATCATCTAAGGGAGTTGAACCATGAAATTCTTGATCACACGTTTCCTATCTTGGCTCAATCAAGCTAAATATTCATAAAAGTAGTCATATTTATAGGAAGACAAATAGAATAGCATATTGTTTAGCTAAGAAAAATATTTGTAGTATCATTTCTAATGTTTGTTGGTTAAACTTCCTAGAGATGTTTTAAAAAATTGGTTTTTCATATTATTGTGGTTCTTTGTTTAATGTCTAAGATTTCTCGTCCCTAGTTTCCTTTCATCCAAAAATTATGGGGCCAGGAAAATGTGCAAAACTGCCCTTGAAGTTTGACCATATGTTTGATTTGGCCCCTAAACTTTTTTTGGGTCCAATCATGTCCTTGAAGTTTTTACCGTGACACACTTATGCCCTTGCCATTAACAGATAAATGGGGTGTTAATAGTGCTTATGTGGCACACCCTATGTGATCTTTTAGCTTACATGGCATAGCTCCATGTGATTCATTAAACTCAAACTATTCTACCAAAAATACCCCATCTCTACCCCAAACCCATATGATACCCTCATTCTCCTAACAAATCAATTTGCAAGCTGTTTGAACCCTAATTTATGAATATGAAATTCGAGGAAAACCCCGTAACAAATCTCCCCCATTTCAAGGAGACAACTCAATAAGGGATAATCTTTGAATCTTTTATTTAAAACAAACAATCGACACATTGCGGAAGGGAGAATCTCTAAAACGGATTGGAATATTTTATCTTCTTAAAGATATTGTCCAACAATGTTTATATTGTTTATGTGGTTTCAGAGATGCAAATGGTTTGTATTATTTGTATTAGAACCAACAATGTTTGTAATGTTTGAAATGAACCATATTTTATGGTTGGTTCATTATTTAATAGTATCGAGAAGTGTCATGTGATTGTGAATGGATATCTTATGGTTTTCTTTGAATAAAAAACATGGGTTTTTATAGATTCAGTTATGGTATTTTGTGCTTGGGGACATGTGGTCCCAAATTTTTGTCATGTTTTTTACTTATGTCAATGAATGCAATTTTTCAAAGGTAAAAAATCCATATGCAAAAGTTGACTTGTCAATGGTCCCAATATGCTTCTACAGCTAAAACTAAACCATACTGTTTGTTGTTGAAAAAATTAATCAACTAACTTCAGTTTATTTGTTTCATGGACACTTTTTGGACTATGTAAGTTGCATTTTGGTTAATCTATTAGAGATATTTTGTTGATAGACAATAGAATGATCTATGTATCTTTCATAATGCCAAAATGGATGGACATGTGGACTTATACGTACATCATGGTGGGAGATGGGTGAGGGAACCTTTGTTAACTTATGTTGAAGGAAGGTTACATATATAGACAAGTATGATATTGAATCTTTGGATATTTTAACCATAAGATATACATAAAACGATTGAATTATGGAAATCTTTAGCAGTTGTATGTATTGGAACTTGACATTAGCATGAATTATGGAGGAATTTATTTAATTGATGACAATGATGGTATCAGGAAGATATTGAGTAAAATTAATGTTGACACTGATGTGCTTGTGTTTTTTTATAATCGTGAGATTGGTGCTCCTATATATGCTCCCAACATACATTTTGCTATAAATCCTGAAAAAGCTGCACCTTGAGGACGAACTTGATGCACCATCTAGTTTTGAAGGACCATCGGGTTTTTTTAATACTCAGAATAGCATAGTAGGTGAGGACATAAATTGTGATATTGGTGATGAGAGAAAATTGAGAGGCTAATTAGGGAGGAATTTGATGATATTGATTTAGATGACTCAGATGTGAGAAATGAAACTAAAGAAATTGCTAATAATGTTAAGATCCCACCAGAAAGAACTCATTTAGTCAAGTTCAATGTAGATGACCAAATACCACATTTCAGCTTGTAAATCACTTTTTCTTGTGTAGATGATGTCAGGTATTCGATAATCAAGTATGTTATCTTGAGAGGTGTGGCTCTAAAATTTATGAGAAGTGAACCAACCCGAATTGGAGTAAAATGTGATGATGGCTGCCCATTCTTGTTGTATGCGAGTAAAGATGGTAGTATCCTTGGATTAATAGTAAAGACATTTGTCCCATATCACAATTGTTATAGGATTTTCACAAATCCTAAAGCATCAACAAATTTCTTGGCAAAGCTTTATAAGCAAAAAATTCTAGAAAAGCATGATTACAAGGTGAAAGACCTCAAAAAAGATGTTGAACAAGAATTGAGGGTGCATGTTCACTATTCTAAGTGTAAGAGAGCGCGAAGAATGGTTCTTGATGCTTATTCAAGAAGTTTTACCTTTGAATACTCAAAATTAGAGGCATATGCAGCTGAATTGATGAAAAGTGACCCTAATAGTACAATTAAGATAGAGTTGTTGCATGATGAATTAAGAGAAGGTAAAGGGTGTTTAAAAGAATGTTCATATGTTTGGATGCTTGCAAGAGGGGATGGAAAGCTAGATGCAGGCCTATCATAGGTCTTAATGGGTGTTTTCTGAAGATGGAATTCAAGGATGAATTGTTGGTGGCTATAGGTAGAGATCCAGATGAGAAGAATATCCCTATTGCTTGGGCTTGTGTGAAGAATGGATCAAAACAAAATTGGTCATGGTTCCTCACTCTTTTGAAGGAAGAATTGGATTTGGGAGATGATAGCAACTATACTTTTGAAGATGGAATTCAAGGAGTTCACTGACAATATGAAGAAGATTAGGGAGATCGATTTAGAAGCTGCAAGTGATCTCATGGCATATCCACCCCACACATGGCGTCATGCATATTTCAACAATAGATGTAAGTCATGGGCTATTGATAATAATTTTACTAAGAGTTTTAATGCATAGGTGAATGATGATAGATATAGGCCCATTAGATTCATGATGGAGTTTATAAGGAGAAAACCATGAATATGTTAGGAATTATGGCACTAGCATGTGAGAAGTGGATAAATGAATTTAGCCCATCATGTAATGAGATATTCAGTGTAACAAGGGTTTAGCAGTGGTTTTACGGTCTAATTTAATGGGGACACATGATATGAGATGAGTGAAAGGGAGGACACTCCTTGAAGTAAGCGAATCTGGTGCTTGCACACTGGAGATGAGATCTTAGTGGAATCCCCTACCAACATGCAATATGTGCATTGGTGCATAACAAACAGAACCCGATGAATCACATTTCCATATGAGTATCTAAGGAGTTATAGCAAAAATTTGCATAAATTATAGATTATACTTTGTTGGGGGAAAAATATTTTATAAACTCCATAACTATCTCCCAGTATCTCCTCCTAAGATTGAAAAGAATAAAGAAATGGCACAAAGCAAAAGAATAAGGGGAGCAAATGAACCTAGACCAAGCATACAAGTAACTAAGTTGACAAGAAAAGGGAGACATCACATGCTCCATTAGCAAGCAATTAGGCCATAGCCATGGCGAGGTAAAATCTCATATAGTTTTTATTTATATGGTAGTATGTTTTTTACTTTCTTTGATATATTATTAGCCCTTTCTTATTCCAACTGTGTAGAAAGGTCAAAGGACTTAATATCAAACTAAGCAGCCATCTATTCGTGCTTAGTTACCCCCAATACCACCTACCCTTGCCACCATAACTCCAATGCAACCAACCACATCCATTCCAGTTGCAAGAACTAAGCCAAGACAGAAAAAATTACAACTTCAATCAGCAGCAGAACATGATTCACGTGGTGTTGCAGGTGTTGGGATTATGTTCAATGAAATGGATGGTTTAATGGCATATTGTGTAAGTGTTATGATGAGTATACTTTATACTCATTTTATCAATACGTTTTGCTTATATTTTTAGTATTTTTATTATATAAATAAGTGATCTAATGCTCTAAATGTTCAATTTGTGATTAGGTCTATCATGAGCCAATATGGAGCAAAAACAAAGAGATAAAGCCCAAAAATCAGAAAACTACACATGCAACAACATCTATTGTGTTTTGATGTTTTAAGCTTCACAATGATCCACAATGGCTACAATATTGATATGGATGGATAGGAGACTTCTCATGCTTTCCAAAGAGACCTTATTCACTCCATTTGGATTTCAAATAATCAAGTTATGACTCTTGGTAGTTGAAGGAAGAAGAGAAGAGAGCTCAAAAGTGACCAGTTGGAGAATTTTGTAGATTCAGTCTTTATAATAATTTCTAAAGTGTTTTTCTTATCTATATCTAGATTCTACACTTCAAGAGCTTTCCAACGTTACCAAGAACACCCAAATTGAAGTTTGAATAACAAAGTTATGATCTTAAGAAGTTGGTGCAAAAACAGGGGAGCTGCTGCAACGTCGTGACGTTGCAGAGAGTGCAGAAACAAAGCATCCCGACGTCACGATGTTCAGGGTTAGTTTTGGGTTGATTTTCAACCCATTATGAGCCTAGAATTGAGGGTTTTAAAGCTCAAACCCCAAGGAAACAAAAAGGGAGGCGGTTAGGGCTCGGAGAAGGGGACTTTGTCCACACTTTGGGACCAAGGAAGAGGTTGTGAGATTTGTTTTTTGAAAGATTTGGGAGAGAAGATCATGAGATTTGTGGAGAAATAGGAATCGCCATCATTTTGATCATTAGAGTTTCTTCTTTCTCTTTTATCATGCTTTATCCTAATTTTATGATGTATCAAACCTTTATTATGTCCTAACTTTGTAGTCTAGGGTTTTGGTTGATTTTGGATATGAATCTTATATTTATTCATTAATTTTTTTCCTTTTCTCGTTTCTGTGATTGTCTATCTGTTGATTCATGCTTGGTTCTATTTACATATTGATTTCTACCTAATCTTAATATTATAGTGGTAGTTCTTTGCGAGATCGAGAAGGGAGTAAAGAACTAGACATAGATGAATCAACCTAATTAAACTGGTAGTGTAGAAATTACCGGTAATTAGGAGGCAAGTGAGATTCTTGGATCTTAAAGCATCTCTTTATAATACTTGGGTTGAGAGTGAGAAGCAAAAAACCTAATGTTAGTTGGTAGGTTATCTAACCTCGAGAGAGGCTTATAATTAAATTAGGCAAGAGTAAGCCTTGAAGCCTTTCAGAGAGACAATAGAATGGGATTTTGGCCTAAACAAAGGAGGATTGTTCACATGCACCAAATACCTTAGAACTTTATTATCTCTTAGCATCCCTTAGTTGCATAGTTTAATTAGTTAGATTTAGATTCCAGTAACTTAGTTTATTAGATGTTTAAACCATCTTTGACCGTTTGAATATTAAAGAGGTATTATAATTTTGGTACTTAGCATCTCATTTTCCCTGTGGATCGATCTTTGTACATCTCGTACATTGTATTACTTGACAAGCGTATACTTACGTAGAATAGGCGCTCTTTTTTTTTTCTACATAATTTTATATAAACATCACAAAATACGCCTATCAAGCATGTAATATATTATTTCCATTGAAAATTTTCATGTTTTCTTGTTGTGTGAACAACTACTCATATCTTCAGTTTCAATAATGTAGAGTGGCAACACATCAACTGTCATCTATGAGAGGAGTTAGTCTTTGACATTTACCCCAACATCAACTAGAAGGATCATGTGTAGAGGTGATGAGGAACCTATTAACATAGCCAACACGCCATTCAGACCACCTCTAAGGACATGAAGGGGCAGAGCATGCATGACTAGAAGTGAACTTGTAAAATCACAGTAAAATGGCAACAACTCAGAAGACAAATGATGTTGTGACACTTTGTGATTTGCGTAACTTGCCATGTTGGGTAGTTTTTTTTTTATTTTATAGACTTTGTGATTTGGGCACCATGTTGGGTAGCTTTTTTTATTTTGAGGAAGTTAGTGACACTTTGTGCTTTGGGTAGCATGTTGGGTAGCTGTTTTGTTTTTTGACATATAGTATGACACTTTGTGTAAGATGGCTCACCATTTTTTTGGGTTTATGGAAAGCTAATTGTGCAGCATGTTAGGTACCATTTGAGTTTGTACATACACGGTATACATATATTCCACTAAGAATGTTGTAAATATTTTTTTAGGCATAATTATATTTACCTTATGTTTCTTTCATGCATTTGTTTGTTTTTTCCTTTACTATTGTTTTTTTTTTACTTTTTACTTAGTGGAATTAGATGGTTCTTTATTTGGCAAAATTACATGTATTTGGCATAATCCACCTTGTTTGGACCTTAGAAAATGTACTTTGCATCAAAATTACCTTATTACTAAAACAATAACCCAAACCAAAACAATATAGAGAACTACCAAAGTATCTTATAACCTATCAAAGTACTTTATTTAGACCTCTATAAACCTGCCAAAGTACCTTATAACCAAAACAATAACCCAAACCAAAAACCAATAACCCTATAATACAACAAAAATCGCACATAAATATATATGATGTAATTGATCAACCATCCATTCACATTAATTTCAAATGTCCTTAATTCCAATTTTTACAGCAATTTCACTAGAAGATTGATAGAAATTTTTTTACATGACTTTTACTAGAAGAATGATAATTGTTACAACAATTACAGCAATGCATATCATTTTCAAAGCATGCTCTGGCAAACTCGATCTATGCTTGAGTTCATCAGAATGATATCAACTTGTTGGCCTAAAGAATTGCCATTATTGAGTTTTTGATGATAACAAATCAAGATATCAAGTTACTAATGGTTTACTTCAAATAAGTGACAAATTACAGGTAATAATGAACTTAAAGACTATACCATTTATCCAAGATTTGAATCAAGAAGAAAACCGAAAATTCCAAGTTCAAGCATACCATGAAGACCTCGTAAACTTAGGAATCTATGTAAGATGATTACAATTGTGCACTTTAGGTTTAATCATCATTTACATGCATTCACTCACAAACTCGGTTTTCAAAGCCAAAATTGCATATCTTTTGAAAACTTGAGTTTAAGCATAAAATCTTAGACTTTATAATCATAAAATGAATTTCAATGTTTATCTAAAGTTTAGAATTGTTAGAAATAAAAAGCACATCAAATTGAACATTTAAAAAAGGTAAATCGGTTGGTGTATGCCAAGTGTATATAACTTGAAGGATTTGTGAAAAGCCTATTGGAGCCATAATCAAAGTGTAAAGAAATAAGCTCAGGTTAGAGCTTGCCATTGGTGGAACCCTCATCGGTTGAAGGTTGAGGAGAAGTGGACGTAGACAAGGGTGTGCCGAACCACTATAAATCCGGGTTTTGTTTTCTCTATCCCTATTTTTTTATTTATTGTTATTGATTGAAAAGTTTTTGAGAAAACCAATCCACCCCTCTCTTGGTTAGGTTATTAAGTTACAGTGAACTTTCAATTAGTATCAGAGTAAGGCCTCTTGTTTTTCAAGACTTAATCATCTAAGGAGAAAATGACTAGCACTAGCACCAAAACCAGCACAAGTCTTTTTCAAGCTGAAAGTTTTCCCATAAACCACCCTTCTTTGTCGGGTTCGATTATCAATTATGGAAACACAAGATGACTTGGTATTTAGAATCTCTTGATTTGGAAGTGTGGAAAACAATCTTATATGGTTATAATTTCCGTGCAAAAGATGTTGATGGATGTAAAATCCTGAAATCTATTAATGAATATAGTAAAGAAGAAAATATAAATTTTCAATTGAATTCTAGAGCTATTTATATTCTTGTATGTGCTATGGATAGAAATGAATATAATAGAATTAGTCAATGCAAAACGGCTAAGGAGGTTTGGAGAATACTAGAAGTTACCTATGAAGGAACTAACCAAGTTAAAGATTCTAAAGTTAAATTTTTTGAAAATGATTATGAAATGTTCAAAATGAAACCTAATGAATCTACTATTGAGATGTTTACCAGGTTTACAGACATTATAAATGGTCTTGAAGACTTGGGAAAAAGGGTGAGTGAATAAGAGAAGGTATCTAAAATTCTAAAATGTCTACCTCCTAAATGGAACTCCAAAACAGAAGCTATTGAGGAAGCAAAGAATTTGAAACATCTTAAGAACTTATAAGATTCATAGACCTCTTCAGTGAAGATTGCAAGACAAGAAAAAGAAATGCAAGAGGAAGAAGGCAAAAAAAAAAAAAAGCATTGCACTAAAAGCTCAAGAAGACAAAGCTATTGATGAAACAAAAATCAATAACATGGAAGATGATATTGCCCTCATCACAAAGAAATTTCAAAAACTAATGATGAAGAATAAATATGGTGAAAAATCTACAATAAAAGAAGTAACTACAAGAAGAAAGGTCAATCAAAAGAAGTCAAAGAAAATAGAGAATGAGCAAAGAAGTGATTTGCTACAAGTGCAAAAAACCGAGACATGTAAAATATGATTGTCCTCTCTATAAAGCTAAGAGAGAAAAGATAAGAGCTATGATGGCAACATGGAGTCAAGGTGAATACTCATCCAATGGTAAAAACGAGAATGGGATTAACATGTGTTTCATGGCTTTTGAAGACAAAGATGAGGTAAATTCTAACCTTAGTAAGAAGATGAGGAATTTATGTTTGAATATGATTTGCTTAAAGACATCTACAAGCAATGAAAGAACACCTTACTTAAGGGTTTTGAGCTTCAAAAGAACTCAATGACATCAGAAAATAGAAAATTACAAGACTTTGACTTCAATTTTTCTTTGAGAAGGAAAATGATGAGCTACTTTAAAAAAATGAATGATTAGTCTCCCCCCTTTCAAAATTCTCTTATGGACAAAAGGCTTTTGACATGATCTTAGCTAGTCAAAAATATGTTTTTGATAAAAGGGAGCTAGGATATAAATGTTCAAAGAATGAAAAATATTTTAAAAACTATTTTGTCAAAGAATCCACAAGTGAAAGTCCCTAATTTGCAATTTTTGTGGTATAGGAGGACACATAAGTAGTACTTGTTCTCCTATAAATGGATCCCAAAAGGCCTCAACCTCTAAGTAAAAAGTAACTAACCACCAAGGACCCAAAAAGGTTTGGGTACCTAAAGATTCTTGATTTTCTCTTGTAGGGATCAAGAAAGGAAAAATGGTTCTTAGATAGTGGTTGTTCAAGGCACGTGATCAAAGATGAGTCAAAGTTTTCCTTCCTCACAAGAATAAAATGAGGGTATGTGACTTTTGGAGATAATGGAAAAGGTAGAATCATTGGACATGGTTCTACAGGTAACAACTCTTCATCTTTTGTTGAAAATGTGTTGCTTGTTGATGGTTTGAAACATAGCCTTTTGAGCATTAGTCAACTTTGTGACAAAGGTTTTAAAGTGATTTTAAATCCTCTCATTGCATCATCAAGGACTTTCAAAACGATAAAATCATCTTCATGGGCCATAGAAATTAAAATGTTTATACAATTGATATATCAAAATATGAAGGCCATAATAGATGGTTTTCTAGCATGCATGATGAGAGTTGGTTGTGGCATAGGAGATTGGGACATGTGAACATGAAACTCATTACACAACTCAACAAAAATGAACTTGTTAGAGGCCTTCCCAAAATCTCTTTTGAAAAAGACAACATTTGTGAAACATGCCAAATGGAAAAGCAAATAAAAACATCTTTTAAAAATAAAATTTTAATTTCTACATCAAGACCTTTAGCGCTTCTTCACATGGATTTGTTTGGACCCTCAAGGACTATTAGTCTTGGAGGTAAATCATATGCATTTGTGATTGTGGATGACTTCTCTAGATATACACGGGTCTTGTTCTTAGCTCACAAAAATGATGTCTTGCATGAGTTTTCAAAGCTTTGTCGAAAAATTCAAAACGAGAAAGGTTTTACCATCTCTTATATAAGAAATGATCATGGAAGGGAATTTGAAAATGTTGATTTTGAAAGCTTTTGTGATGAGCATAGAATTGAACATAATTTTTTAGCTCCTAGAACTCCCCAACAAAATGGGGTTGTTGAAAGGAAAAATATAACCTTGCAAGAAATGGCAAGAACCATGCTTCATGAAAACAATTTACCAACCTATTTTTAGGCCAAAGAGGTCAATACTTCATGTTATATATTGAATAGAGTTTTGATAAGACCTTCTTTGGACAAAACTCCATATAAACTTTGGAAAAATAAGAAACCTAACATTATCTATTTCGAAGTGTTTGGAAGTAAATGCTTTATCTCAAACACCAAGGACAACCTTGGAAAATTTGATGCAAAATCTAGTGTTGGAATTTTCTTGGGTACTCTTTATCTAGTAAAGCTTATAGAGTTTTCAACAAAAAGACCATGGTAGTAGAAGAATCCGTCCATGTAGTCTTTGATGAATCTAACGACTCTCTAGAAAGAAGAGAAAGTGTGGGACCCCTTACCCGACAGGCAGTTTGGGGCGGATCGAGAAGCCGAGTCGGGATGCCACTAAAATCACTCAATCACTCAAAATCATATCTTTGCGGAAGCGATTACAAAATTTGGGCAAGCCCATAAACATTTAACAAAATACATTTAACTTTAACAAAATACATTTACAATGAAGGCATTCAGGCCTTTTCAAAATGATTTACAAAAATAGATGTTCAGAGTTCAAATTGTTTTTACAAAATATCAATATCCAAAAGAAAACATGGAATGAATGCACATGTCGGAGCATACTCCGAAATTTCCTTCTTTATGACTCGATGCTCCTCGATCTTGGGTCCGCTTTCGATCACTATCTATCACTCGGTACCTGCGCATTGGTAAAACAATACGCTAAGCATTTTCATGCTTAGTGGTTCTATACAAATCCATTCCTCAGTTTCGGTTAAAATCAAATTGTGCAATTTAACAGTTCAAAACTTTCAAACCACTATGGATGATCAATATAAATACAATACATATACTTGTTTTATATATAATCAGTTATGGTTCATTGATCATCCCAAAAATACACTTTCATATTCAATATTTCGCAATCTCAATCAATTCAATTATGCTCACAAATTCAGTTCAGTTATGCAATTCAATTCAATTCTGAAAATCAATTTAGTTCTGAAAATCAATTCAGTTATGCCAATCAATTCAGTTATGCCCTTAACGAATTTAACCTATGTCTTCGATATACGGATATCGAGTCAAGGCCGCGAGTCCACGCGTGAAATTTGGTGAGGTAACCGAGAATGGTTTTATGACACGATCACGATTCCCAGGCTGTTGGTAGTTATAAACAATCAAATAGTGAACACTACCGATATGGTCCCGCTGGGCTGCTGATCGGAGTGACACATCAATACAATAGTTCGCGATGCGCTATTTGACCTGATGGTATACCAATCTATCCTTAATGCGAAATAAACGGTTAACATTCTATTAAGGGCGCTCAAATCCTTTATAGCAAAATATAGGACAATATGTAAGCTTGTATAAATAGTTTATTTTCAATAATCATGCAATTTTTATATGGAAACATTTCACAATCACTTTTCTCAAATCAATTAAATCAATTCAATATGCTTTTAGAACAAACATGCAAAAACTTGAAACGAGGAATAGGAGTCGGTAGAACAAACCCCAAAAATCTTTTCACTTTGATTCCAATCCCTGGAATCTCAATCTCAGTTTAGCTTTTCCTCCTCGTCGGTCCCTATTCCAAAACCATTAATGAACAATATTATTCGTGTGTACTAGTAGTTTTGGTTAGGATTGATTTTCAGAGATTAATATGATTTCAAATTAAGACAAGCTATATAGATGGATTCTTGACTCAATGGGCTTTCCATAGAGTCCAAGAATACCCGAATCAGAGTTCGGACGAAGGAGTTATGACATTCCAAAGTTGGAGGTCATACGCAGTCAAATCCTGAATTGACGAGCTGACCTGACCTGGACAATAGTCACGTCACCTCGGTCAAACATCTTCTACTCCTCGAGCCATGAATAAGTGCGAGCTCAATGGGCTTTCCATGGGGTCAAGAACACCCGAAAACGGGTTCGAACCGAAGGTTATGACCTTAGAAGTTGGAGGTCATACGTAGTCAAATCCTGACTGACGAGTGACGACTGGACAGGCTTGATCTATCACCTCGGTCAAACATCTTCTATCCTCCTCAAGAATATGAATGTATTCTTGACTCAATGGGCTTTCCATAGAGTCCAAGAATACCCGAATCGGAGTTCGGACGAAGGAGATATGACCTTCCGAAGTTGGAGGTCGTGCGTAGTCAACCCAGACGAGCTGACCTGAACTGACGAGCTGACCTGAAGTGACGAGCTCAGTCTAACACCTCGGTCTGACATCTAATATCCTCCTCAGGCATATGAATGTATTCTTGACTCAATGGGCTTTCCATAGAGTCCAAGAACACCCAAATCGGAGTTCAAACGAAGGAGATATGACCTTCCGAAGTTGGAGGTCATGCGTAGTCAACCGGACAGTGACCTGTTGACAGGTTGACCTCTACATGTGACTCAGTCTGCGGCCACCTTCTATCCTTCCCTCAGGCATATGGATGGATTCTTGACTCAATGGGATTTCCATAGGGTCAGAACACCAAATCGAGTTCGGACCCGGAGGAGTTATGACCTTCCAGTTGGAAGTCATCGTAGTCAAATCTGACAGTGCGACTGAAGTGGACGGTAGGCTCTGGGGCGAGCTGAGCTCTATGGGACAGTGGCTGCGGGGACTAGTGAGGCTCTTCGGGACCCGAGGTCTGGCCGACCTCCTGAGATGTGAGGTCTGACCTGTTGCATGGTCTGTTGCATGAGGGCCTCTAGTGACCTCTATTGACCTCTCTGTTGCATGAGGTGCAGACCTCTTGTTGCATGAGGTGCACCGGTGACCTCCCTGGCACGCATGAGGTCTGGCGGCCTCTGCCCGACCTCTGCGCATGAGGAGTGCATGGCCTCTCTTTGCATGGCCTCTATGGGTGAACTCTCCCACCCATTTGGTATTTAGAGTAAAGACCATAGCAGTCCTGAAGTCGAGTGAGAAATTCAAAAGCCTAACATCAAATTCATTGATGTGGCTACAATTTTTCAGAAGGACTTACTACCAAATTCCATTTATTTCTTACTCAAAAACCCGTTCTAAGGTCGGCTGGATTGACCGGCGGCGTATGATGTGAAATCGGTTCTGCCCGACCAGTTGTGGTGACCTCGATAAGGACTATAACTTGATCTCTGAGAGGTCAAATTGAGAAGATTCAAAAAGCCTAACATCAAGTTCATTGATGTGGCTGCAACTACCAAAGGACTCACTACCCGATTCTCTTTTATTTCTTTTAAAATTCAGCTCTAAGGTTAGAAGCTAATGCGCACTATCACAATGTGGCAGCTTAGGGTAGAAAATGGCCCAAAGTAGGGAGATTACCTCTTGGAGTTTGTCGGCTTTCGATTCGGTCTCTACTTGTAGCTCTTGCCTTCATGAGGGAAGGACTTTCCCACTCTTGCTTCGCACAGGACCTATGAAAACCGATGCGTTGGGAAATCTAGAGAGAAGTGAGAGCTTCTCACTCTAAAATACCTCCATTTTTACTGCATTTTTATTTTATGGATCGCTCTAGAATTGTATTTTAAAAAGGAGGAAACTTCCTCCAACTTTCCTACATGCCACATGCCCTTTCCTTGATTTTTTTCTTCTTTTTCTTTATTTCTTTTTATATTTAGGTCCCTCCATTTCTCTATTATTTTTCATTTAAGTCATCTATTTTCATAGACATATAAACTTATTTACAATTGACCATGGGTCTGCACCTCAATTAATATTTTCTTCTTTTCATGGTTTATTTCGATTCAATAATCATTTAATCAATATTAGTCCTAACAATTCCCGAGAAAAATACCCCAGTTGAAAAGCGATTATACCGGAATATATAATAAATTTTATTATAAAAATTTCGAGGGTATTTTGGGGAAATGATACAGTATTATTATTGATGATGTGATGATGATGTAGGTTTGGACTTCTCCATGGGAAGATTGCAAATTAAAGATGAAGCTCATCAACAAGAAGAGGAGATTGATTCAAAGAAAGAAGATGAATCACCTTTGACCTCTCCTCCACCTTCTCAACTTGAGTAAGGAGAATCTAGTCAAGGACTACCAAAAGAATGGAAATTTGTCACAAATCATCCACAAGATCAAATTGTAGGTAATCCATCCATTGGGGTAAGAACTAGATCCTCCCTTAGAACTAGATCATCCCTTAGATAAAACCGGTTTATCTCAACCGATTTTAACCGGTTGACCAATTGATCGACCAAAGCGGCTTTAAAAACCCTATTCTTCATGCCTCTTCTCATGTCGAACACCACTCTCCCTCTCAAAACCCTTCATTTCCTTTGCCCAAACCCTAGAAACTTACTTTCCTACCTCAGATCTTCACTCCCGGGCTGCGAAATCTCGAACTTTGGATTCTCTTTGCAATGGCATTTCTCTCCATTTTGGTAAGTTTTATCTCTTCTTTCTTGCCTCACTCCACTTGTTTTTAGTGGCATGAACTGTGTTTTGCTTGGCTCATTGTTGCTCCACAGTTTTCCTTGTCTTTTTGTACCTGAGTTACACTAGTTTCAGTATTAGAACACTAAATGGATGCAAGATTTCCCTAAATGCTACCCTGTTTGGATCTGGGTATGCTCTTAATTGCTAGAAGGGCCTTTGCAAATTGCTGGTCTTGGTGTTCATTTCAATTGTGGGCAACTACTAACTTTAATTTAGGCTCAGTTTGGACACTGTTTTGATGTTGGTTTGGTATTGGTGTGTTTAGGCTCATATTTGAACATGTTTTGGGGTACTGAATATTTGCCTCTGTACTAGGAGCCTATTAACACCTTTTGGGTTCAGTTTCAGGTTGGTTTAGCAACTGATGTTTGGTAGTGGATATTAGGCTAGTTTTGGGCCTCTCTTGTAAGGATGGACTGTTTTTGGAACATCCTTGTGTTGTTTTGAGATTAAAGTGTTTCGGCCCCTGCCTTGTTTTTGAAAATCTTGTGCTTTTGCGGTGGTCTGGAAATCTATATTGGTCTCTTGAAAATTCGGGCTTGTTATGTCAAGTTCAATATCATTTGTAATCTCATTTCAGATTGTACCCTTGTACCTGCTTTATGGGCAGCTGGTTCACATTGACAACTCCAAATTGGCTTTAGTTCACATTGTCTGTTTCATTGTCTAGTTCATATCTAGAGTTCGGATTTCTCTTCGAGTCTCCTCTTTAGGGTCCTCTTAGAATGTCTCTTAGAACTTTCATGCTTCTCCCTTTATCAGTCATCGACCAAGAACATGTCTTTTTAGATTACATTTTCTATAGCACCTCAACAGGAGTCTGCTTCTGCTCGAGCCTGAGGCAAACGTCCCATAGAGCCCGAGGCTGCGACAAAATCTACCCATGTCCGCACAGATATGAGCTTGTTTGGATCGTCCGCTGAGTATGAGTGATATTGTTCGGACTTCCGCCAACGACAGGTTATCGCAACCCAGGATATTGACTTTTCTTCACTCGAGGGGATCGCGTATTGAGGCCCTCTTCTACGCAATGGGGTGGCTCCCACTCGTCACTCTTCATGAGCCTGTGTACCCCACCCTGATTCAGGTCTTCTTCGCTCGTGCACGTATCTCGGGTTCGCGCATCACCAGCATGCTTCAGGGAGTCGAGTTTGATGTCGGGGCTTCTGAGCTATGCCATCTTTTTTCCATCCCCAACACCGGTGTCCGCGTCCTTCAAGTCAAAGACCTAACCTCAGGTAGACGGATTTGAGCCTACAACAGTAGTCCAACGTCTTACAGGCTCCACTACCTACGGTGTTAGCCGACTATAGGCCACCAGCCTTACTCATGAGGCGCGTCTCATACATTAAATTGTGGGCCGATGCATCCTTCCTCGTGGTGGTCACTGGAACGAGGTATCTTACCTCGACGCCTTTCTACTAGACTCCTGATGATCAGACACATGATCTCCAATCATAGCTTAGTGGGTCGTATTCTCCCTTACGGTCACCTATTCACCCGTCTCTTCAGCTTTCATGGCCTTGACCTCGCTGATCAGATATACAGGATCTCCAATCATAGCTTAGTGGGTCGCATTCTCCCTTACGGTCACCTATTCACCCATCTCTTCAGCTTTCATGGCCTTGACCTCGCTGATCAGACAGACAAGTAGGAGCCGAGGTACTATGACATGATTACTACCTCCACTCTCAATCGCATGGGGATTCCTACTCCAGCAGCACAGCCTGCAACTCAGTAGGAGGAGGATGAGATCCGGGGTATGGAGACCGGGGTTGATCCGTTCGCTCAGATGGAGGACGATCTTCACATCCCTCCACTTTAGACTGAGTATTTTCCATCCTACGGTGCACCACCATTTGACTCCATTGCTTATCAGTCTGAGCCATCGCAGATGCCTCATTACACACAGTCGCCACAACATGCGCAGCACCAGCACAATGACCATCCGAAGGGTTATGAGCAACCTTGTTCCTACTCCCCATTTCTCGATCCCCATTACTCACCACCTCTTGCACAACCTTCTCTCCGTGAACTTTAGGATGATTTTCATGCTTTGCGCATGGACTTTCATGGTATAAGGTATGATATCAGTTGTTTCCAAGCATCAGCTAAGGAGAGATCTGACATGCATACCACAAAGATGAGTTCCCTTCATCACCATCATGTTGAGATGATAGACATCCATGATCGTCGATTCATGTCTCTTGAGACACGCTTATATGATTTTGAGACCTAGTTGGATCGTCAAGATGAGCGCTTCACTTAGATTCTAGAGTCTCAGTGTGAGATGATGAACTATCTTCGTTCGGTGTTCCCTCCTCTAGCACCTTAGGCTTGCATCTTTTTGTTTGTTTTTGGAGCACCCCCCATTATTTCTTTTTGTTGTTGACAAAAGGGGGAGAATTTTGTATTTAAGAGTATAGTATGTAACGCCCCAAACATACCCTAGTATTTTTTTTATATATAATATTTTTTATTATATGTTTAGGGTATAAAATAAATTAAATGAAATTTTTTCAGAATTTAAATGCTCAAAACGAAAAAGATATGCAACCTGAAAATTTTATAGAAACCAATTAAATTTGGTAAAAATGTCAAATGGGGACCTAAGGGTCCTAAATGAGAAGTGTAAGTGCAAAAGTGTAAATGAAATGAAATAAAATTGAAATGAAAGTGAAATGAAGTGTTAAAATTGCAAAAATGAGAAAATGGGATTTAGTGTGAAAGCCAAACATGACCTTGTGAATAGGAGACATAAAGACCACATTTTGGCCTTTGAGAGACATTCCTCTCATTAAGGCATTTTCGTTTTTGAGAAAAAGGGAGAGAGATAGGGTTTTTGAATGGGGAGATTTGTGAATTGATCCATGAAAATCAAAGGCTAAAGTGATCAAAAACAAGGAGGAACCTTGGTAGTGAAGTATCAAAGAGATTTGAGGTAAGACTCAAACCCTAAACCCATTTTATTTGTGTTTGAGTTGGGGAAAACCCTAAATGTGGATAAAAAGAGTTTTGTTTTGGCTATAAATGAGTTTTGGGGTTGTGTTGGGTTAGTTTTGAAGAGTATTGTTGGTTGGTATTGGTTTGGATTGGTTTGAAGAAGTGGTTGTAAAAACAGAAATGTTTGGTTTTCAAAGGAAATGTTGTCAAAACTCCTGTTCTTGTTTTGGCTATAGATTAAGTTATAATCATCCAAATTAAGTGATTCTAATTGGTAAAGAACCATAATAGATAGAGCTACAAAAGTATAGAAGGGACTAAGAGAAAATTGTACCACTAAGACTCCCGAATATGAGCTTAAAGGGGGGTTCGGGTAGCTCACGGGTATGCCCTGTTTTGGGTGTAGTTGTGGTGTTTTGGCCATAAAATGAGTTTCACTCATCCAATTTGAGTGATTCAAAATTCTGGGTAAACTAGACTTCTAGGGGAATAATTTATTTGAAGGAAGTGTATGCAAATTGTAACCCCAAAGTGCCCATAAATCTGTCAAAGTGGAGCTATGTGCAGATTCTATTTTGCAAATTAGAGTAGTCTAGATGTAAAATGCAATAGCAGGTTTGGTGATCCCAAATTGGGTGATTCCAATTGGAGAATAAACCTTAGAACCATAGCTTCAAATAAGTGAAGGAACCATTACTAATTTATAGAGTTAAGACCCTAGAAATCGAGAATAACAGTAGGTGATGCAAAGAGATAACCAATTTGGCATTAAAATGCCGTAACTTGAGTTTGGGACTGTTTTGGCTAAGTGTGTTTTGGAATTTATGAAAATAGATTGTTGGGATGATTAAAGGTCTTGGGAAGGAATATATGGTCTTAGAAATATTAACTTTTATGCTGGACAAATTTATTTGGGAATTTATTTGATTTAGAAAGTGTTTTGTTATAAGCTGTCAAAGTGGACAGATTAGGGTTTTGGGATGTTAAAGTTAAAAACTAGACTAATTGGTTTATAATCTGATTTTGGGTGCTTGGGGGTTGGTTAGACCTTAGTTTAAACTAATCAAATCAATGTTTGAAGTTAATTTTGGACAACATTAGGATTGGTTTTGGTGAGACGTTTTAAAGTCACTGGCATGCAACGACATGTTTTTACCTTTGTTTGTGTTATGTGGTTGGGCGCCCAGAAATGAATTTTTAAATTGACAATTTTTAGAGATGTCATTGGATATATAAAGGACTAAACCGGAGAGTTTCATAATTTTTTAATACCGTTTGAATAATTTTTAGGTAATAAAGTCTAGAAAGTACAAAACTGAAAAACAATGGTCCTTACATGTGGTGTTAGTATACATTTGAGGTTTGACTTAGTCTCGCTTTAAGGGGATGGTTTAATTGATCAAAATCTTGTTGGAAAGAATTAAAAGGTAGGCGAAATTTTAATATTTTGGTTATGTGATGGATTAAAGTTTGGGAAACTAACAACCATACCGGGCTTGTATCTTGCCCTTATTTGCTAATGAGATTAAGAATACGATATTAAGCTTCGAAAATCAGCCTAACCAAATCACTAGTGCCTTCCCTTGAATAATATTGTTCTTTAATTGTATTGGAATAGGGTTTGACGAGAAGAAAGCCAATTAAAGATCGAGATTCCGAGGATTGGAATCAAAGTGCAAAGTTTTTTAGGTTTGTTCTACACCTTTATCTCATTATTTCAAATCTCTATCTCCAAAATGTTTGAATTACATATTGAATTGTTTTAAATTGATTTGATACAAATAAATTGTGAAATGAATTTCAAGTTGATTTAAGTTAAGAAATTTGAGAAATTGATTGATTGCAAAATGAATGACATGAAAATTGCATGGGTATTGAAATGATTTGTTTGTATAAAAATACATACTATATTGTATTTTCTTATAAATGATTTGAATGCCCTTAATAGAATGTTAACCGTTAAATTCGAGTTAAGGATAGATTGGTATACCAATAAGAGTCGAACAAACGTACTATTGTGGCATACCGATCCATAGCCCAGCGGGACAGTATCGGTAGTGTACACCCGACAGTACATATTTTTATAAAGCCAGTGTTTACACGGCCTCATTTATTGGGACGTTACCGATGATCGTTATCTTGTGCACCGAAAGCATAGGTTAAATTCAATAAGGGCTAAAATGCAAAATGATAATGAGAATGAAAAAGTGCATGATTTATTATTTGAATAATTTGTTGCACATGAAAATGCATAGTTTGAGATGACCAATGAATTGTAATTGATTAAATTGGAAATATATCTTTATGTATGTATTGTATTGCATTGGTCATTTAAGAAAGTACGAAAGCAATGTCTTATGAAATTGCATGATTTGATTTAAACTGAAATAAAGAGAAAGTGTATAGAACCACTAAGCATGAGAAATGTAGCGGCGTAGTTTTATCTATGCGTAGTGCCAGTGAACGGAGCAGAGGACAAGATCGAGAAGCGCGAGTTATCGGCGTAGCTCTGGAGTAAAATATATACTCAGTCATATGCATCCATCCTGCTTGAACAATTGATGTTTTGCGATCAAAAGGAGTTAAACTGCGAAAGCGATTTTATATATTATTTTGAATGGGCATGGAATGCCTTCATTGTTGTAAATATATTTTGGTTAAATGTAAAATTGTATGGGCTACGAAACAATTGGCAGCTTCCGCAATTTTTGAAAAAAAAAGAGAAAAAAATGGGCTTTTAAATGTCTAAATGAAATATGTTTGATAAATGAATTCGGCTAGCACCTCCGAATCTAGTTCGAGCCTACCAATCGAGTCAAACCAGAAAGGGGTGCTTACATAGTATGCCTAGGAAATTGACGTACATGTACTTACAATTACAAATCTATTGTATGGTCAAATCTTGTAGGCCTTCATTATACTAGATATATACACATGCTTTTGATTTCATTGTGAGCCTTAAAATGATGTTATTCTTTATCATAATTCATAATGCATGTTGTTATATTCTTCTTGATTTATTGATGGAATATTTGGTTGAGGGAGAGTATTACTCCTCCTAAATAACCTGGAGTTTGTCATCATCCAAAAGGGAGATTGTTGGCCCAAGGGTACCTCGAATTGAGGTTTTTATGATAACAAATCAAGGTATTAAGTTACTAATGGTTTACTTGAGATAAGTGGCAGATTGCAGATGATAATGATCTTAAAGACTACATCATTTATCCAAGATTTGAATCAAGAATTCAAGCTCAAGAAGAAAACCGAGATTCCAAGTTCAAGCATACCATGAAGACCTCGTAAACTTAGGAATCTATGTAAGATGATTGCAATGGTGCACTTTAGGGTTTATCAACATTTACATGCATTCACTCACAAACTCGATTTTCAAACCAAAAATGCATATCTTTTGAAAACTTGAGTTTAAGCATAAAACCTTAGACTTTATAATCCTAAAATGAGCTTCAATGTTTATATAAGGTTTAGAATTGTTAGAAATAAAAAACACATCAAATTAAACATTTAAAAAAGGTAAACTTGTTGGTGTATGCCAAGTGAAACGGTCGATCAGTTTAGGGTCGATCGATTGAAAAGGTCGGCCTTTTTGGATGCAATAGCTCATCCAAAACCAAGAGTTGAAACGATCGACTAGTTAGGTCAACTAGTTTCAACGGTCGATCGATTGGTTGAAACGATCGATCGATTCCTCCAACGATCGGGTTTCAATGGCTATAAACGGCTAGTATATAGAAAACGGTCGACCGGTTGGTCAATCGGTTGACAGCTTAAATGCTACCGAGTTCCCACTCTATAAATAGAGTGTGGAGGATCACTTAAGAGGTTGGACACTTGATGAGACTTATTTCATTTATTCTCTCAATCATATTTCTGCTTGTCAATCAATTCTCTAATGGAGATTATTGGTGCATTCATCTAACTTGCATACTCTAGAGTGCACTTTTGTATTCATCAAGCTTGAGTTGTATTTGATCTATATCGAGAGCTTGAGAGAGTGTCTCTTTATACTTAAGTGAGAAAGCTGATTAATATAACTTGAAGGATTTGTGAAAACACATTGGAGCCATAATCAAGTGTAAAAGAAGCAAAGCTCAGGGTTTGAGCTTGCCACTAACCCTCACCAGTTGAAGGTTGAGGAGAAGTGGACGTAGGCAAGGGTGTGCCGATGTAATGCCCTGAAAATACCATAACAGTTTTATAACATGTTCAAGGTGTAAAATAAATTATATTATATTTTTTTCAGTATTTAAATGGCTAAAAACAAAAAAATAATAAAAACCAGAAAATTTTACGAGAGCCAAATAAATTTGGTAAAAATGTCAAATGAGGACCTAAGGGTCATAAATAAGTAATGTAAGTGCCAAAGTATAAATGAAATGAAGTGGAAATGAAAGTGAAATGAGGCTTTAAAATGAGAAAAATGAGAAAAACCAATTAATGTGCTAGCCAAACATGGCATTACACATGACATGAGAATAAAGACCAAAGTGGTCTATGGAATGCCCATTTGGGCATTCATTTGAAGAACAGGGAGAAGGAGCTAGGGCTTGGGAGAAGAAGGTATTTTTGGTGTGTTTCTCTCCATTCTTGGTCTATCTTTGTTGTGAAGGAAGAAGAAGATTTGAAGAAATTTAAGGTAAGAAAAACTAACCCTAACTCCCTCTTTGATGATTTTGGTTGAGGAAAAACCTAACCTTATGTAAAGGTGATTTTAATTGGTTGTAGATCAATTTTGGAGTTTTTTTGGGTTAAGTTTCAAAGTGCTTTTGAGTTAGGATTGGTTTTGAGGAATTTTTGTATAAAGGAAATAATGAAGTTTCAAAGGAGTTGTTGTCAAAAAAATTTCAAAACCCCTATTTATGTTTTGGTCATAAGTTAAGTTATAATCATCAAAATTGAGTGATTCTAATTGATAAAGAACCATAAGAGCTAGAACTACAAATGTATAGAAGGGACCATGAGCAAATTGTAGCTCTAAGGCTCCCGAATATGGGTTTAAAAATGAGTTTCGGGTAACTGACAGGTATGCTCTGTTTTGGGTGTAGTTGTGGTGTTTTGGTGGTAAGTTGAATTTCACTCATCCAATTGAGTGATTAAAAATTCTGGATAAACTAGAATTCTAGTGGAATAATTTACTTAAAGGAAGTGTATGTAATTTTTAACCCTAAGGTGCCTAGAAATCCGTCAAAGTGGAGCTATGTGCAAGAACAATCTGATTCTACTTTGCAAATTAGAGTAGTCTTGATGTAAAATGCAATAACTTGAGTTTTGGTGGTCCAAATTGGATGATTCCAATTGGAGAAGAAACCTTAGAACCATAGCTTCAAATTAATAGAAGGAACCATTACCAATTTATGAAGTTAAGATCCCTAAAATTGAGAATAATAGTAGGTAACTGAGTGAGCTAGGCATACCGACTAGTTTGACATTAAAATGTCGTAACTTGAGTTTGGGTGATCCAAATGAGATGATTCTAATTCCTACTGAAAATATACTCGTAGAGCTATCATTTTCTTGAAGGAAACATGAGAAAAATATGGGTCATGTGTCCCCAGGAAAATTTTCAACTAAAGGTGTATTGGGTAGACATCAACCCTAACCAAAAATCCTAGAGCACAACTGATTTTTTTTCTTGGGTTGTTCTTTGATAGTGACATATTTGTGATGGATTAGGGGTTGGTGACAAGGAAGCTTGACCTAAGAACGGGATTCCAAGAATAGGAATCGAAGAGCGACAACCTTTTTGGGTTTGTTCTTCACACTTTCTTCCTAGTTTCGGTTTTGTGTTTTGTTTGACAAAATAAATCTAAAAGGTTTTATATGAATATGCATGTGTGCTTCGTTTGAGACATAAATGAATTGGTTTTGTTCTCCACTTCTCTTTATTTCTAAAATGTTTGAAGGATTATGAAATAAGTGGATTAATTGAAATGAATTGCGATAAATTGCATATTGATTTGATACAATTGATTGTGAAATGAATTGCACATGAAAAATTGCATAAGTATTGGAAACCAAGTATTTGGATATAAATGTATATACACTATTGTAAAGTGCTATGAATGATTTGAGCGCCCTTAATGGGAATGTTAATATTAAATTTGGAGTTAAGGATAGATTGATACCAATAAGGGTCAAATGAGCGTGCATGACGTAATGATGTATCACTCAGTGTCAAGTAGCCCGGGCCAGTATCGTAGTGTTCATGAAATAATTTTTTAATAACCGGTCGACCCATCGAGACATAGCATGTTATAAAAATTTACACACTCTGCGGCTTTATGGCCAGCGGGACCGTGCAGTGGTCGTTATCCTATGCAGCGTAGAGTTAAAAGTCGACTTAAGAGACGAAAATGAAAAGAAAATTGTGAAATGCATAATTTGTATTTGAATGATTTATTGCATATGAAGCGCATGATTGAAATGACCAATGAATTGTAATTTGAATGTATACAAAATAAAAATATACATATATGTATTGTACTGCATTGGTCATTAAAAAAATTAGACAAAGGCATCGATTTAGAAAAATGCATGATTTACTTAAACTAAAATAAAGAGATAACTATATAAAACCACTAGACATGAAAATGCTTAGCGCGTTGTTTTATCATCGCGTAGGTATCGAGTGAACATGTACAAAGGAAAAGACCGCAGCGATTCAAAGTCAACGTCAAGGCCTCACGGAGTTGAAGTAAAGCTCTGATCCTACATTCATGAAATATATTTGACACTTTTTGTACAAACTCTGATTTTGTTTTGTAAATACTTTGGTATTGAAAACGGATTATAATGTTGTAATGTATAAAGGTGGTAAATAGTCCAAATGGGCATGTAATTCCATATTTAATGGAAAATGTGTATTGAAAACAAAATGATGGGCCCCCTTTAAGTTAAATTAGCATATACAAATATATTTTCATAAAGATAAATATCCTTTACAAAATGAGGATTGGAAATGTGTTTTATGACAAGAAAGGAATTGGATTCAAAGAGGACCGTCCGGATCCGAGTTCGGCCAGGTTAGATTCAGTGCGAGGGCGCGAGCAGGTACGGTCGAACAGCTATAAATTCAGGTTTTGTTTTCTCTATGCCTATTTTTTTTATTTATTGTTATTGATTGAAAAGTTTTTGAGATAACCAATTCATCCCCCCTCTTGGTTAGGTTGCTAAGTTATAGTGAACTTTCATAACTCATCCCTTCCTTCAGGATGACGAATAGCATTAATCTCATTTTGCAATTGTTTCTTCTATCTATGCAAATTGTTGATCACAAGTTTTGCCCTCTCACACATCTCTAGATCTAGCCATAAGAAGAAATTGCATCTTCCCTTTTCCTATAACAATGATCACCCAATAATATAATAATTCCATTACATTGATAATTTGACAAAAATACAAATATGAAACCGATTTGTTTTTTAGTAGGGAAATATATGCAATTCTAATATAGTACAATACAATGTATTTTCCAACATTGCATTGCTTTTGGAGATAAAGTCTATAGAGTTAGAGCTCCTTGATCACTACTTGAACACTAATAATACCAGAAAAAACAAAAATCAATACTTAATTGGATATTGCAAACAGAAGAAGAACCTCCTACCAAGGTTTGTCTCCTTCCAACACGTCCACATATTAGCTTTTAACCCACAATAGTAGAATAATCTCTGTTCTTCGTAATCTGCATCATGGCAAGGCCTCCTTGTGAGGCATGAGGATGATGCATATCCATGTTCCAGGGATGATAATTTGGGGTTTTGAAACAAATGAGGGAGGAAATTAGGGAGAGATGAAACAAAACCAAAGGGGCTAAGACGAAATAGGGTTTTGATTATGATGATATAGGGCTAATCAAATGATAGCAAAACAAACAACGATGGGGAACAAGCTGGTAGCAATCTGCGAAGCGAGGGGAGAAAAACTAAAGGGGAGAATTTGAGGGGGTAAAAGAGCTTAAGCTAGGAAAACTGGGGAAACAAACTTAGATGGGGAAATTTTTTAAGGTTTTTTTCCCCAAATTTCGTATTCGCAAATTATGGTTCACATATTAGGGCTCAAACAACTTGCAAATTGATTAGTTAGGAGAATGAGGGTATCGAGTGGGTTTAAGGTAGAGATGGGGATATTTTTGGCATTAGGATAGTTTGGGTTTAATGAATCACGTGGAGCTATGCCATGTAAGCTAAGACATCACATGGGGTGTGCCACATAAGCACTGTTAACGCCCCACTTGTCTATCCGTTTAATCCGTTAACGATAGGGACATAAGTGTGTCACGGTAGAAACTTCAGGGGCATGGCTAGACCAAAAAAAGTTTATGGGCCAAATCAAACATACGGTCAAACCGTAAGGGCATTTTTGCACCTTTCCCCTTATGGAGCATGTCTAATATTTATTGTTCCTAGTTTCCTTTCATCCAAAAAAAAACTTTTAGTGATGGGGCAATGTTAAGATGGAGCTTTTTTGTGGCTAAAACATATTTGTCATGAAAATTTTAATTTTTGTCAAAAAAATTTTTGTTGCAAAATATCATAATTTTTTGTAGTTAATGTCTTAATTTCTAGATAAACTAAATTATTGAGACAAAAAAGTGACATCAAAGTGTGCCCCAAAACCAGGATAGTTGACAATGGAAGTCAACTGCGGAAACTCATGGATGTCAGATGGCAATACCACACTACCACGTCCCACCTATTGGAACCCGTAGAGTTAACAACTAGATGGCCACTCCGGTTCCATTTACCCATATTCATTTGAAACATGCAAGGTCATAATCTAAAACGGCCTATAAGGGTTTAATTACAATTCTCATGCATAATAAAATTACAATTTAGAACTAGATTGCTCCAAAACATTTTACAAAAAGGTTATTAAAAGCCACATGTCAACTTTATTCACAATTGCAGCCTTGAATGAGCACCGTTCATCGGTATCTGTTCCGCACCTGAAATATTTTCCCTTATAGGGTGAGCCACGCCCAGTAGAAAAACGTCCTACAGAGGCTACTCCTCACATAAGTGCATATGCAATGGTCATGTTCCACAAACTCACATTCACATTCCAAGTAAAACATGCAATTCTACTATGGAATCCTAAATCCCATGCCATGAAATGAGATGAGACCCAATTGTGTACCATGCCCCGAGTCCTCACCAACTCCCACCACACAATGCGAATGCTAATGTATGATAAACCGTCATTTATGAATCGCATCCAATGAACACTTTGAAATAAAAGTCGTTTGTTTATAAACCAAAACTTTTATGGATGTCATCATTTCAAATGATCTTATTTTTTATAATCAAAACCATGTGTTTCGTGGGCAGTGGATTTCTAGGGTCTCACCACAGGACTTGGCACGCCTTCCTACACTTTTTGGACTTTCACTGTTGGAGTGTATGAACCAGTTCGGGCCTTTCACCCCAGGGGATGTCTAACCCTTCTTATTATTACCCACCACACGTTTTTTCATGTTATGCAACTGTGCGACTCTGTTGGACATCGTCTAACGATATCGAGCCCACCCATCAATCACCAAGTATGGTGATTGATCATAATCATGAACTCATACTCATTCAATGCGATGTCCCCATGCATATGCAATGTGATGCACCATTGCATGTTATATCATGCCATATATATCATGAATGCTACATGGACAATTCAAACCATACAATTTCCCATGTATTATGAACAATTATATCAAAAGCATATAATTTCCAAATAAAACCCATCTCAATGTCAATATATATTAACACTCATATATCAACATTCAATTACCCTCAAGCATGGCATTCAAACTCAAGCAATGACAACCTTGATCCACAAGACTGGTATGGATATGCCTGAAAGCAGTACACAATGGCCTCAAGGCAAGCTATAAATAGGCTGGAACTAGGCCATGCCACCAGCCATAACCGGCCACACAATTATGCCACCAACAAGACATAAAATAGTCTCAAATTCAGTCCAAAGACTGTCAACAACCAGACCATAGTTAGGCCACAAAACCAGCCATACACAGGCTAGAAACAAAGCCATATCAAATCCACAAGATAGTTCCGAACTCAGTTCGGAAATCAGTCCCAAATCTGGCCTTAAATAGATAAACAGCCTAACCTGTGGCATTCCTGGGTAATGGACCATAACTTGAGCTGTAGAGGTCCGATTTTGGTGATTCAAAAGCCTAGTTTAAATATTCAACTACAACTTCTTTGAAGAACAAGAGTCCAAATTCCCTCTGTTTCCCAACCGAAAACCAATCCCAAAATCTGGACACAAACAAATAAACAGATTAAGTTGTGGCGGTCTCGGGAAATAGACCATAACTTGAGCTATAGAGATCCAATTTAGGTGATTCAAAAGCCTAACATCAAGTTTACAGATCTTGCTAAAACTTCTATGAAGAACACAAGTCAAAATTTCTAGTTTTCAACCAAAATCAACTTAATCAAGAAAAGTGTAGGTCAAAACAAGGCAGCCCTATAGTATTCGCCAAATTTTAAGGTGGAAAATAATCAAAAGTACGAAGAATCCCTACCTCTTGGTCCAACAAGTTCTGACCGCCGGAACGCCGGAGATCTGGGGAAGAAGCTCACCGACTTTTCTCTCTCTCTTTCTTTCTCTTTCTCTTTCTCTTTTTCCTTCCTCCATTTCTCTCTTTATTTCTTCTCCTTTTGTTTTTCCTCCACCGATTATCTCCCCCCACTCTCACTTATCTCTCTTTTTATGGCTTGATATTATTTATTCTCATCATGCCATGTGTCACCCACATGTCCCTTATCATGCTAACAAAGTGTCACCATCTCATCCCCCCTCATGCATGTCTCTAACCATGACACTTGGCCCTCATTATGCCAAGTGCCACCATGCTATGTGCCACATGGCACGTATCATCATGCCATGTGTCACCCAACCTCATTGGGTTCCCCAAAACAAAAAATCCAAATTCTTCGTAATTTGACGACTTCGCTAGGCAACTAGGTTTCACAAGACGAACCTAACTGTGGAGGTCTGCTCACTGGGGCCTTAAGGTTCAAATTTACCCTGCTTACATTCTTCCTCAGTTAATTTTGTCCCAAAATTCGCATCCATATATGCATACTATCACATGCATGTGCAACAATCATTTTCATATCAAATGACTAATAGAACATACCTTCATCCTTAAACAAGAAAGGATAGTTGGTACGAATAGTGTCTTCGCGCTCCCATGTTGCCTCTTCCACTTCTCATACACAACACTCATTAGCCTCACGGGGTCTTCATACACAAACCCGATTCTTGTTATCCATGATACTGCACGTCCCTCTTCAAGGTCCCATCCGAGATCACACAGCCTGGCCCCAACTCCACTACATGAGTCGGATCCGAGCGTACGGACCATGGAGACATGGAATACTGTATGACCACTAGCTAAGCTTGGCGGTAGCGCTAACCGATAAGAAACTTCACCTACCCTCTCGAACACCTCGAAGGGCCTGATATACCTCAGCGAAAGATTTCCTCGCTTGCCGAATCTAACCACTCCTCTCTTAGGCATCACCTTTAAGAAGACATGATCACCCACCTTAAACTCTAGAGGTCGCCGACGTCTATCGGCGTAGCTCTTTTACCGGCTATGAGCCATGAGAAGATGCTTCCATATCAAGTCCACCTTCTTAGAGGTGTCCATAACCAAATCCGGACCCATGGAGGGTCTCTCTCCCACCTCCGTCCAACAGACCGAAGATCGACACGACCTCTCATATAATGCCTCATAGGGTGTCATATGTATGCTCGCCTAATAACTATTATTGTAGGCGAACTCCACTAAGGGTAAATGCTCTCCTGGGGCCACCAGATCTGCGAGGCATGCCCAAGCATGTCCTCTAGTAACTGACGGTCATCTCCGACTAACCGTCCGTCTAGTGGATGCAGCGGGCAAGGTCATCATCAACTACGCCCCATGGCTCTCAGAAACTCTTCCAAAAATGAACCAGAACCTCGGGATCCCGAAATACACAATATATACTAGTGCCCATGTAACCGAACAATCTCCGTGATATACAACCCACCGAATTCCTTTTAAAGTGAAGATCAAGCTCAACACAACCAAAAGTGTGCGGCATCTCTGTAAGCCAATCCACTCATCACCCACACCACGCCATGCCCTCGAGATGTCCACAGGCGGGTCAAAGTCCATCGCGACATGTTCCCACTTCCACTAAATTACCTTCAATGGCTAGAGTAACTCGATACTTTGAGCTCAACTCATTCACTCGACACGTGAGACATCGACGAACATAATCTCCAAATTTTCTTCATCCCATTCGAGTAATAGTGGTGACGAAGATCATGGTACATCTTCGTGCCATCTGGATGCATAGCAAAATGAGAGCAATGGAATTCCCTGGGGATCTCCTCTCTCAAATCTGCCGATTGGGGAACTACAACTCTTCCCCTATACCGAAAACTACCATCCGTGTGAATGACCCAGCCTTCGTCACCTGTACCCGGTCCTTGATGGACGATATCTCTCTGTCCTGTCCCTAGGACTCGATCACTCTACTTAGTAGGGAAGGTGTAGCCACTGACTTCAGCATTCCCCGAGCCTCGACCCTTGTAGTGCGTACCTGAATCGCTTCACAATCTTAGCATCTCGTCACTCGGTAGTTACACTAGCAACATTCCTCGTGACTTCTAGTCGAGTGCATTAGCCACCACATTTGCCTTACCAGGGTGGCAATACAAAGTGAACTCATAACCCTCCGTGATACCCATACACTCCCAGGTTGGGTTCACTGAGGTCTCACAGGTAAAAAATGCATTTCAAACTCTCGTGGTCCGAAAAACACCCCAAACCCGTTTCACCGTGATGATAGTGACACTAAATCTTCAAAGCAAAGACAATGGCTGCAAACTCCATATCATGCATGGGATAACTCCTCTCGTGGTTCTTCAACTGCTAAGAACCATAGGCCACAACCTTCCCGGACTGCATCAAAACACATCCAAGTTTGTCCTTAGAGGCATCACAATACACTGTGTACCTCTGTCTCCTTTCCAGGACTATCAAGATAGGAGCTGAAGTAAGCCTCCTTTTCAATTCCTAGAATGCCCTCTCACACAAGTCATTCCACTAAAACTTGACCACCTTCCGAGTCAATCTTGTCATAGGTGAAGCTAATCAGGAGAAGTCCTCAATGAACCTTCAGGGCACACCTCGCCATCCAAGAAATTGCGACTAAGACCGATTTCGTTTCTCTCAACTCATAACCGCCTCAACCTTTTCCGGGTCCACAGATACACCCGAAACTAACACCACATGCTGATTCACATGCACAGCAGGTGTTATGAATCAACAAAATTTATACCTAATCCATCGATAATCGTCGTAGAAGATGACTACCAAGAAGATAGTGGCTCTTAGGATTGAACACTGGATGGGTTTTCGTCTTACAAATGATTTTAGCAATGATTCAAAATGGTGAGGGGCTTTTGTTTGGATTTCTCGGATTGTACAAAAAAGGGTTGTCATTACTATGTTAATCTAAGGAAATTAAATAAAATGTAAAAAGAAGACCTAAGTTTCTGGCCACCGCTTGGTATGATATGGCTGCAAAGGTGTCCTCTAAGTTATTTCTCGCATTAGGCAAATGATAGTCATCTCCAAACCGGATCTTTGTTTAACTTTAAAACCAACCCTCAAGAATATTCCTCTCAACTATGGCATTTATCGAAAGATTTAATGTTCCTACGCTTGAAACCCGCATTTAACCTACCCGATGGCTCATAAATGAGATTATCTAATGGATGTCACATTCACCATTAAGAATATTAATTGAACCAAAAGCATGCTGGTACACCAAGGAAAAATACATCAAATAGCTTTTAAACCTAGTTTTGAAAGTTTGGAACATAAATACGCAGCGACATGCATTCAAAAACAGAGGAACACTTAAAACCACATCAACCCAGGTTAGAAACCTCCTTCAAGGTTTAGAGGGTCTTAGCTTTCAAACATCCTTTGAGTTTTCATCCCTCAAAGGGTGTGGTTTGGCGCCTCAGAAAGTGAGAGAAAGAGGAGAGAGAAGAGAGCAAATGGGGCCTGTAACGGTAGGGTCGTAATCTAAAAATGCTTTTTTAAATGAAAGTTAGGTTACAAATAAGCTTATAAGATGGCTTATATAGCCTACAAAAAGGTGAAAACCCACCCATGCTAAATATATCATTACAAAGGGAGGGTAGAGATGGAAAAACCAAAACTGGGTCGTTGGTATTCAAGAACATGAAGGGTAGTAATTTGTTATATAATGAAATTTCGCTATGTAGCGAAATTACACTACATAGCAAAAATTTCGCTATTCTAGCCAAAATTCTTATCTTCTCCTGCTTGCATTCTGCATCATCCACCGCAGAACGTTTTGTTTCATCTTCAACTGGTCCTGTACCTTTAATGTAATCGAATATAAATCATAGAACTCAAGTGTAAATTAACTCAACTCGACATGCCTGGCTTGATATGGTAGGATAGGCTGAGAAACCTCGCAAAACTACCACAAACAAATTTCTCAAATGTCAATCATTATACCAAGTGGGACCCACACGGTCAATTGGTTTATTATTATGATTGAAGTACACAAAGCACTAAACCTATCTTAAATGTGGCCTGCACAAGACTTTTCGCACTACAATCACACCCCCCAACCGACACATTGCTAGTCCCGTAGCAATGCCTGAAATAAATAACAAGCAGAGAACAAAATATGTGAGGTCAAAAAGGTTTGTAACAGTAATGCATAGCCTACGATGAGAATCACGAAAACCTGAACTAATACCCATCTCGAAAGAATGAAAACTATACTACGTTAACTGACCAACAAGCTCTCTTTCCTCGAGGCATGAACCAAGCTCTTCTATAAAAAGCTACGGGTTTGTTTGATCAGGTCTCAATCATAAACTACGAAATTGTACATTCTCCCCACCCCCCCCCAACTTAGCTAAGGCTATAACTCAGGTGCTAACAACCTAAATAGATCCCGCATCTGCCCCTTTATTGCATACTCTTTTGCTCTAGGGTAATGTTGAGGGTTCGACTCACTTCAAAGTCCGTAGAAGTGTGGATTAACCGACTCCACTTTAACCTGAAGGTTTAGGGCATCAAGCCATGAGGATCTTTCGACCACAAACTCTATAGGTTTCACCCCAGACTCCGAATGATTTCGAGCCTCCAGCACCTACAACTCGCTAAACTCCACCCATCCACCCGTGTAGTGAACACTAAGTCGGCGACTCCCAACCAATGAAGGTTTAGGCACGGGGTTTAAAGGATTCACATATACCCCTGACCGGTGTTTCCCCAAGCTTAAGGCAGCAATGCGATTCTATTCTTTCTTTACTTTTGCTTTTCTTTCTTTTTTTTTTTTTTTTTTTTTTTTGGAAGACAAATTGGCCTTCATGCATGGGGTTCATAATCTATCTCAAGGGAGGAACACCAAGCTAGGATTTGCAACGAGGGGGTTCAGGCCGGTTTTTAGCCCATCATGTAGACCTAACGTGCCTGCGGTGGCGAGCCAGGCCATGGAAGAGACTAAGCAATACAACAAGAAGTTAACTAGTCATCCACTCAACTCGGCATAGGGCCCTTCTAACGTTGACACCATTAGGAAAGACTTAAGTTCAACACACTGCAAGGCTAAACATTATGTATATACAAAAGTTAAGTAAAAATGTGGGTGCAAAAGAGAGTAATGTAACACTCGCTTAATATAACCAAAAGTAGTTAGTATAAGCTTATCATAGTTGAACACTATAAACAATCGCTCTACTATTGGCTAATAGATACATACAAAACACTTATACAAGATAAGAGGCAAGGAGTAAAACTAAAACAACAAGTATAAAACAAAACAAATAGCAAGATAAATGCCACTTCGACGCTTAACTCTCCCCCAACCAAAGTAGAACTGCGGTCCACACGTTAGAAATAGAAAGCTAGAGAAGGAAGTGTGACCACTTCACTCGCAAGTGGTAGATGCTGTGGACTGGAAGTCGTTGTGGATACGCGAGCACATCCAACGAGGTCATTAATCTAAACAATTAATCGGGTCACGAGCAATGGGTCAGATAGGTCGGGTCAATAAACTAGTGGGAGACCTGAGGTGGCTCCAATCGGGCTATATGGTCCGATTCACGCGGAGTGACCTGCCTCGTGCCATCCGGCCGGTCAATGTCGCGGACCGCATCCAAAACAAGCCTAAGAACCCCGAAGTACTGTGGATGCTCCCGGTGGCTCCCGGGATGTAAGTGACGGCAAGAAGCTCAGAGGAGCCGGGGCAGACTCAGGAGGAGTCAGTGCATTTAACTGAACTAAAAATAAAGCTGCTTCCACTCCCTAGGCAGTCCTCACAGAATCATCCCGACCTCCTCCCATCGATGTAAGAGAAAGGAAAGTAGCATGTATTGTGGTCCGCTCCGAGATAAGATCTCTGAGGACAACTCAACACGCTCTACACGTGGTCTCTGGGAACTCAGATGCTCTAAGACCTGCACAACCCCGGCATCAACGTGGAATAGCCTCTCGCCCGATTGTGTCCTTACGGCGGACCTTCTCCTCGGCGTGAAGAAAGCTGGCCATGACAGCCTACTGGCTCGACCTGTAACCCTCCGATAGTCTCTAAGACAAAGGCTCGAGAATAGCGCCTCACTGAAATAATGCCATATGGGAATGACACCAGCACAGGGTCCGTGGAGGGTTATCCGCGAGAAGCCGCAGCTTAAAAGTACGCATCCGGCCATGGATCTCGAAAGAGAGCGAACCATCTCTTCAGCGATATCAGGCCACCGCCATACTCGTGGAGTTTTCCTGTAACCATCGCGTGCCTAAGAATGATATCAGCAGCTCGCAGAACTCTAGGAAGATTCATCGATACCGGAACCGGATTCAGATCTCGGATCGACGCTCCCCGAGATGTCATAGTATGATAAAACTGAAGTACCACCCGGGGATAGAAAAATTTCCTTGGAGTCATGAACGACAACAATGAGTACCTCTGGACCAATCGCATCGAATCTCTGAATCGCGGGTCTGCTACCAATGCTGGTATGTCATAGTAGGACTCTCCGTGGAAGTCCCTGGCACGACAATCCACGTTCCCTGGTATCATATCACAACTAAACATCGGGCGCCTGATCCTCGAATATGGGGATAATTGAGGCGATGAACTCTAAGCAACTGGAGGAGGCGAAGGCTTCGCTGCTGTGGCTCGAGGCGGGACCCGCCCGGGCGCGGTTAGCTGGGCGATCGCTTGCGTGGTCGGGCGTGCGTGGTAAGGGCGCCGCCTCCCGGGAGAAGTGCGTGGGACAACAGGAGGGCTCACAGAGAGGGGCGCCGGCGCATACTGGCAAACATCTGCCCACGAGCAGAGGTGCGGACGTAGCTCAAGCACGCTCGGGTGTCCTAAAGGAAAGTGAATGAAAATGGTTGGGGGTTTTTAATGGCTTGGGCGTATGAAGAGCCGCAGGCCAAAATTTCGCTATTATAGCTTAAATTTAAGCCCCGCACCAACTCGCAAATTAAAAAACAATAAAATAATTAAAATAAATAAAATAAATAAAAATAAAAACAAATATAAACTGAACATTCTCTAAAAGTTTTAATTAAAAAACTAAAATAAATAAAAATACTAAAAATAAAATAAACTAAAAATCAATCAATAAGAAAACCAAAATTTTGAGTCATAGCTTGGTCTCAAGTGGAGACCAAAACCAACTCTCAATGGTCGGATTGTCTCCAATATGAGATCAAGGAGGGGAATCTCCTCCTCGTTGCAATGTGTTGTGCAAACATAGGGCTTCACTCTACCCATCGACCTCAACACTTATCCTTCGTCGAAAGTAAACTACCGAGATACTGGGTACGCCCGATGAATATTTAAATGGGCCCGTCTACGCGATTTGAGCTGTCTTAAATAAGATGGAGTTTGGAATCATATAGGAGGACTTGGTCCTTGAAATTCTTGCAGGTTATCATCCGATCATGCCATTTTTCGATCTTTCCTTTGTAATCTTCGAAGTTCAAGTAGATCATTTCGTAGTTCCTCCAACTCATCGAGATCATGGAATCTGAGTCTCGGCCCTACTTTAAATCCATGTTTAGTTTCTTGATTGCCCACCATGCTTTGTAATCGATTTTCACTGAAGATGGTGCATGCCTTGCCATAGACCAAACGATATGTGATTATTCCAAGAATCTGTTTCAAAGTCGCTCAGAGGGCCCACAAGGAATCAAGCAATTTGTGGACCAATCTTTATGTTATCGTTTCACCACCTTCATATTAGAATGGTCTTTATCTCCATGTCGGGTAAGCTCTCTACTTGACTAATTCTGTTTGAGGATGGTAAGGGGTAGCCAATTTGTGTTTAACACTATATTTAGCCATGAGGTTTTCGAAATACTTGTTACAAAAGTGTGAACCCCCATCATTAATAATGGCTTTTGGTACCCCAAACCTGGAAAAGATGTTTGCCTTCAAGAATTTGAGCACCACCCTATGGTCATTGGTTTTGGCAGGATCACCAACCCATTTAGATACATAGTCTACCCCACCAATATGTATGCATGCCCATAAGATGTGTGAAAAAGGTCCTGATAGAACGATGCCCTAAACATCAAATAAGTCGACTATTAAAATTAGGTTTAGGGGCATCATATGTCGGCGAGACAGCTTCCCGAGCCTTTGGCATCTATCACATACGCATTTAGTGAGCTTCTTTAAAAGAGAAGACCAAGAGAAACCAGATCGGCAAGACCTTCATTGTTGTCTGGGGAAGCAAGTGACCACCACAGCATTCTCACAAGTGGCTGAGAAATCCCCCGCTGGTTGTTCTTCAGCACACACTTCCTAATTATCTGATCTACAATAAGATTTAAACAAGAAAGGTTCTTCCCAATAATAGAATGATCTTCGCTAAGAAATACTTTATCTGTTTTCCTAATAGTTGAGCCTCTTCCCGTTGCTAGAAATTGGCAATGTGAGCAAACCAAGGAGCATTCTCCAACCGCATTAGAGATTCTTTAGGAAATTCATGGTTGATTGGGGGGCTATGAGTGTTGTGGGCTATGGTTAATGTAAGACCCGAGAAAATTCCACTCTCGGAAAGAGGGTAATCGTAATTTGGTTACAAAATTGTAATTTCGGTTAAAAATCCGTAATTTATTCTCTAGGATCTCGATGACGAAATGGATTGCACTTGTTGGAATTGTCTCAAGGAATCTAGCTAGCACAAAAATTTCAGAGAATTCCGAGACAAATGGGAAGGGCACATTTTACGAGGCATCGCGGTTTCGGGCGGTCGTAAAATCCAGATTTTCGACGCGACGAAACATATATAACAAGTACTCATGTGTCATAAGTGGTATGGAGTAGAGAGATATGATGAAAATGATCGCTCAGAACAATGTCAAACCTAAACGGCGGACTAATATAAGATTGGGATTGTTTGTCACTGTAAGACAAAATAGGAATAGTTGACTTGTCTTCTCCAAAAGAAAAGAAGAGAAAAACGTGGGAAGGGAAAAGGAGATCCAAGGGCTGATTTTTCTTAAGAGTTCAATAGAGAGAGTCTTCCTTCTCTCTAGAAATACTGACGATCCGACCTGGCTTAAGAATCTTCGGACAAGAATGAGAACCGTCACGCTGAGAGGGCTTCGTGGGTACCATTTAGGAGTTTTCAAACTGAGAGGTAGGGTTTCTCCTCACTTAGGTTTTATTCTTTCGCTTACAATTATGTTAATGTTTCGGTTGGTTGAGGACTTGAACGGCTTCGCTTGACGGCTCCAAATCTTAGAACCGAAATGCTCGGATTTGAGATTCCACGCATACCCGTGACGCTTTTACTGACCGTTTAGTTAAATGTGATGAATGGTTCCTACAAATCATGTGCCATTTGACTGAGGTCGAAATGGTCGAAATACGGGTTCAAAGTGAACCGATGATTTGAGAGTTGATAGAAATCAAAGAAATCCAGGGTTTTGATCGTTCTAAATAGTAATTTCAAAAAAATATATAATTTGTGAAAATATGGGTTTGGTCTAGTAATTCAAATCGAATTGCTTGTGTTTGATCATTAGCCCAAGTGAGCTAATTTTGATGTTTGAGATGATAATTATAATAACATGATTGTGTGATTTAATTCTTATGTGAATATATTCACGTGATATATTTGCACGCGACTGCATCGTATCGTGACCGCATACATCCATTCCATATGCACCGGAACATCCTAGATTATAGGAGTAAAGTGGCTGAGCTGAGTCTAGAGAAAATGGTTCTGAGGGTTTGCTTCAAAATGTACACTATCAGAGGGTAGTCCAAATTAAAATATCAATCTGGTCGAGCTACCAACTGATATACACACACTGGGAGGGCTTCATCTCTACAAACTCACCGTGAAAACTATAATTCTTATACGAGGCTTTAGACGTGAAAGTGGAGAGTCGGTGAGGACTTTGGGGCTCTGAGTTTATCATGCAGACATTCAAGCAGATCACATGCATTTGCTTGAATGTGTGTTTATTTTGGAGCATTGCACTGCACTTGAGGTGGAGAGTAGCCCACTTTTAGTGGCGATTCCACTGTCGAGCTGATACCACCCCGTCGTAGGAATTTATTATTTTGTGTAATGTGAGCGTGACGGGGAGACGGCTCATCATGAGGCCGCTTTAGGAAGAAAGTCGAGTTGTGGCTTGATTTTGTGATGTACTACATGTAATAGAATTTTAGATTTTAATATATGTTGTATAAGAGCAAAATTTCAACTCTGTAACTATTAGATATAGTTGGATTCGATAGTTGGTATGTATTTATGAGATCACATAATCTTTTTGCAATGCTTTCGACTCATGTTAATTATATTGACTGTTTTGGGATGTTTCATGTGTATGATGTATTGGGTGAGTTCTGCACAAAGGAGACTCGCCTCGATTGTCACAAGGCTGCAACCCGACAACCACTTGTGGTTCCGCTGTCGACGGCAGTCACCGCACTCCTCGGTTTGGGGCGCCACGCTGACCCGGAAGATGGTCCCACATTTTCTACTCCCTTTTTGTCCTTTTTTAATTTTCAAATTGAATTTCAACGTAAGAACCCACTCCATAAGTCTACTGGCATTTTTCGGGTTAGGAGATATTTCAAAGCTTAATGATCCGTAAAATGACTATATCGAATCTAACCAAATATGCTCAAATTTGTCTAAGGCATAAGACCATTGTCAATGCCAATTTTTCAGAGTAGTATAGTTCCTTTGTGCTTCATCTGCCTGCTTGCATAATAGATCATATAAGGTTTTCCACCTTTCTCTGGTCTAAGAATCGCTTCCAATAGCAAGATCACTTGCATCACACATCACTCGTGCTGCAACCGCCAATTGCGTCTGCATTATTGGTGCAAAGGGTCAAATGGGACTTCTACTTCAAAGCTCTTCTCGACGCTCTCTTTCCTAAGCAAATTTAACATCTTTTCTCGAAAGCAAAATTTTATAAAGGGCTTAGCAACTTTGAAAAGTCCTTGATAAATCTCCAAAGCCTCACATACAAGGAATTGCCTAACCGTTTAAGACTATTTGAGAAGGCAGCTTAGAAATAAGTTCAATTTTTGCCTTGTCAACTTCTATTCCCTTGCTAGAAAATGATACGCCCAAGACAACTCTCGTTCACCATAAAATGGCATTCTGAAGAGCACTGTTCTTTTCAATGCACCTCTCAAGTAGACGTACCAAGATTAGCTCGACATTCTCAAAATCACCCATATACGCTGATGCCATCCTATGGGACTCATTATGCGCCCACCTACATCGCTTGAACATACTAAGCATACATCTCCTAAGGTATGTGGGCATTGCAAAGACCAAAAGGCATCCTCCTGTAAGCATAAGTTCCAAATGGACAAGTAAAGGTGGTCTTTTCTTGATCCTCTGGTGCGATCACTATCTGAAAGTACCCTGAATACCCATCTAAAAAGCAATAGAATGGGTGCCCAAAAACTCTCTCAAGAAGTTGATCAATGAAGGGCAGTGGAAAGTGATCTTTTCTTGTTACTGCATTGAGCCTCCTATAATCTATGCATACCCTCCAACCAGTGGTAAGGCGGGTAGACACATCCTCACCCTTTTCATTTTTTACAGTGGTCACCCCTGACTTCTTGGGCACCACCTGGGTTGGGCTTACTTAAGTGCTATCAGATATTGGGTAAATGATACCGTCAGCAAAGAACTCGCACTTCACGCGAACTACCTCCCGTATATGAGGATTCAATCTCCTCCTGCGGGCTGCCTAATGCCTTTGACTCCTTCAAATAAATGTGATGGGTGCAGATTGTAGGTCTGATACCTTTCAAATCGGAAATTTTCCACCCCAAAGCTTACTTGTTCATCTTGAGGAAGGCAAATGTGATCATTCCTCCCCAGCTGGAGTGGTCAGCAGTGAGGATATTACAACTGGACACTACCTGTTTTCTTCCAAAAATGCATATTTTAATCTCCACAAAGTGTGGGTTTGAGATCCACCCATTGAGATGCCTTTCCTCTTCTCCAATCAATGCGCAGAATTTCCAATCTTTTTCTCCAAGACTCCTACAAAGAAGCTCATGCATCGAGGTTCCCGTTGCTCTTCAAGGCACTCAGATAATTCGGGTTAGCATCTTGCACTTGTCAGCCATTAGCCTGCTCTTCAAGAATTGTATCTATTATGCAGACTTCTTCACAGTCATCCTCCATTGGTTGCATATGCTTTTTACTCAAGTGGAAGATATTGAGTTCCAAAGTCATGTTCCCAAAGGTGAGTTGCATAACCCCATTTCGACAATTTATAATGGCATTCGAAGTAGCCAAGAATGGCCTTCCAATATGATGGGTATGGTCAGCCCCCACCGCAATCGTATCGTTTAAGTACGAAAAATCCACTGATAGTAGAATTTGTCCACTTTGTATTAGAACATCCTCAATGGTCCCTTGGTATTTTAATAGACCCATTCTGGCCAGAGACGCAGATGGAAGGGGCTTCAGCTTCTCCAAACCAAGTTGCTTCAGACATGAATATGGCGTATGGTTCACACTAGCTCCCAAGTCTAGTAGTGTTTTTTCTACACAAGTGCCCTCGATATTAACTGAGATTGTAGGACATCCCGGGTCTTTATACTTCACAGGAGTCTTGCACTCAATGATAGCACCTACTCGCTTCTACTAAAAGGCCTTTTTTATTCACATTAAAGTTCTTTTCACCATGCGTAAGTCCTTCAAAATTTTGTATTACGTGGGGACTGGCTTGATCATATCAAGAAGAGAAATGTTAACCTTCACTTGCCGTGAGTACCCCAAAATTTCAGTTTTGTTAACTGAATTTTCTCCTTCGAAGTGCCTCGGGAAAGCGAGGTGGTACACCGTTTTCACCTCTTCCCCGCCGCTGGTCAGTTTTTCCTCCGTGGTTCAAACACCGTGGGAGCTTTCTGGGTTGTTCTGACTCAGCCGGTCTCATTTACCACTTCAAAGTCACTATCGCTGACTTCATCAATTTGCATTAAGATCATCGCAAAGCTCTATCTCATGCATTCCCTAGGGTTTTGGTATCAGACCGAAGGGAATTTCCTTTTTCGTAGACCCCCGCCGCCAAGCCGGGACAACCCGAAATGGAACTTTGCTACCGTAATGCATGCCGCCTAATCCTTGGCTGGTGCGAGCTCTACTGCTTCAATTTTCTCTGACATTTGAACATTCAACACCTGCTCCTCCACAAAGGCACCCACTACTGCTTTTAAATTCCAAAATTGCCGGCTTCAACAGAGAAGAAGGTGGAGGCCGCCGCCGTGCCGGCTGAGCTAACCGGCCGCCGTGCTCCTCAGGAGCATGCAGGAGGTTTTGGCTTCCATGATAGTTTGGATGATTCCTCCAATCAGGTTATAGGTGCTGCCATAAGGAGCATTTTTTAGGTGGCTTATTTTAGCCCAAGACACGGGCATGCTTCAGATAGTCCTCACCGAAGGAACTATAGGACAATGCTCCCTGTGCGGCTACTTAACCGACAATTATAGCAAGCCGGTCAGAGATGCGTACCCATTCACTGCTTGCACTTCATGCTAATTTCTCATTTCAAGCTTCTCCAACCTTCAGGTCAAAGTGGTCAATTTTGCTTTCATCTCCGTGTCTTCGGAAAGTGCATAAATTCCTCCCCTTTGGTGGGTCGAAGGTCTCATTCTTTCTCGCCTCTTCGATCTTATCATCCATGCCTGAGGTTTCGGCTACATAGTTCCAAAAAGTCCATGGCTTCATCTGCTCTCGCCGTAAAGTCCCTCCACATGGTTTCCAAGAGTCGCTTTCACGGGCCTGGACATACCATCATAGAAGTGATTCACAAGCATCCATGTATCAAACCCATGGTGTGGACATGCACTAATGGTCTCCATGAATCTCTCCCAACACTGATAAAACTTCTCATTATCGTAGGCCAAGTAAGTGTAGATTTGCCTCTTCAAACTGCTGGTTCTGCTGCCTCTTCAACCGTCATTCGTTGTATCGAAAAATTCTTCAAAAATTAGCTTCAAGATTGGCCCAATTTCTAATTGTTCTCTACCGAATCGAAAGCCAAATTCGGCCTCACCTTCGTCAAAGGAATGGTTTTCACGAAGGTGTCCATGTCGATACACCTTCTTTAAAAGTTGTGCAAACTTCCTCGAACTCTCAAATATGTGTATATGGATTTTCATTCTCCATTCCATGAAAAGTGGGTGCTGTGGGCACCAGATAGGGTTCACCGCCACATCATCACAAAGCGGTATGACGTAGAAGCGTGCACTCACTCTAGAGGGTGTATGTGGTCTCTCATTGACTTATATGTCGTAGGATTCACCGGAGCACCACGACTTGGTTGTCAGTGGAGGATCCATTACTTCACTGCGGTACACCGACTTCACAACCTTGTCTAATCGTGTACTAACTTCTTGGTAATCCACCTGATATTCCTCTATCCCAGTGATGCATAAATACCTGTGACACAAAAAGAGACAAAGCAAAGAGCAACAAATGTATTTGCCAAAAGATCGTGCAGCATTTAAAATAAAATGACCGTTATATAAAAATGTGCTCAAGAAGGATCACGAGTAAAAACTTGAAAATTCTAAACAATGAACTCTCAAAAAGGTTTGTGTTCACCAATACTTGTAATGAGGATTACAAGTACCCATCAACTCATCATATGTAGTTCTAAGACCATCCCTAAGAACGACGCCATTTGATTCGCATGCACAAGCAGTGTTGGCGAATCAACAAAATTTATACTCTAAATCCATTAATACTCACAGAAGATGATTCATCAGAATATAGTGGCTCTAGGATCGAACACTGGGATGGGTTTTCGTCTTACAAATGCTTTGTATAATGATTCAAAATGGTGAGGCTTTGTTCGATTTCTGATTTGTACAAAAACAAGGGTTGTCATTACTATGTTAACCGAAGGAAATTCAAATAAATGTAAAAAGAAGACCTGAAGTTTCGGCCACCCGCTGTATGATACGTTGCAAAGGTGTCCCTGCTATTTCGCATTAGGAAAATGACATATAGTCATCTCCAAAACCGATCTTTGTTTAACTTTTAAAAACCAACCCTAGTAACATTCCTCTCTCAACTATGGCATTTAATGAGCATTTAATGTTCCCAGCTTGAAACCCAACATTTAACCTACCTCGATGGCTCATAAATGACATCTAATGATGTCACGTATCTACCATTAAGAATACATCGAACCAAAAAAGCATGCCAAGTATCACCAAGAAAATACATCAAATAGCTTTTAAAACCTAGTTTTGAAAGTTTGAACATAAATATAGCACTGCCTTGAAAAACAAAGGAACACCGAAACCACATCAACCTAGTTAGCAACCCTCTCTTCAAGGTTTAGCTGTACCTAAACATCCTTTGAGTTTTCATCTTCAAAGGGTGTGTTTCGCAAAATTTCTAGAAAGTGAGAGAAAGAGGGAGAGAGAAGAGCAAATGGGGCCCAGAATGTAGGGTCAAATCGAAAATGCTTTAAATGAAAGTTAGGTTACAAAAATGTTTATAAGATGGCCATAGCCTTACAAAAAAAGGTGAAAAACCCACCTATCCTAAATAGTATCATTACGTAGTTGGAGGGTAGAGATGGAAAACCAAAATGGGGTCGTTTGCACTAAAAAAACATGAAGCGTAAAAATCATGCTTATAGCCGTGTACCGCTTATCATAGCGAGTCTTCGCTATCATAGCGAAATTTCGCTATGTAGTGAAATTACACTACATAGCGAAATTTTCGCTATTCTAGCGAAATTTCTTATCTTCTCCCCGCTTCAGATCCCGCATCATCCAAATACCGCATCCAGCTTGTTTCATCTTCAATTTCTTCATCCCCGACTTGATGTAATCGAATATAAATCATAGAACTCGGTGTAAATTAACTCAACTTCGATATGCCTAGCTTGATATGGTAGGATAGGTTTATGAAACCTACAAAAACTACCACAAACAGCCTCGAAATACAATCATTAGTACCAAAGGGACCTACACTGTCAATCGCTTACTCACATGATTAGTACACAAAAAGCACTCAAAACATATCTTAAATAGGGCTCAAAATAGCACTTTTTGGGTACTAATCACATGCCCCAAGAATCTCACCTCAATAACCCAAAATTCACACTTAATGAATTTGGCATACAACTGATGATCACTCAAGGCCTTAATAACAATCCTCAAGTGACCTCATGTTCCTCCTCCGACTTAGAGTAAATCAAGATGTCGTCAACGAATACCACAACAAACTGATCTAAGTAGGGTTGGAACACCCTATGCATGAGATCCATGAATGGCGATGGAGCATTCGTCAATCCGAATGGCATCACTATGAACTCGAAATTCCCATACCGCGTCCTAAACGCTTTCTTAGTGATATTTGCCTCCCTAACCCTCAATTGATGGTAACCGGTATGGAGATCTATCTTAGAGTAAATATGCGCCCCTCTTAGTTGATAAAATAAATCATCAATCCTCGGTAAAGGGTACCTATTCTTGATAGTAACCCTATTCAACTGTCAATAGTCTATGCAAAGTCGAAGAGTCTTGTCCTTCTTTTTGGCAAACAACACCAAAGCGCCCCAAGGTAAAGTGCTCAGTCTAATAAAACCCATGTCCAACAATTCCTGTAATTGGACCTTGAGTTTCTATAACTCAGCAGGCACCATTATATGTGGAGTCATAGAAATAGGTGATGTACCAAGGCACAACTCAATGGTGAAGTCTATATCCCTATGCAGAGGTAATCCCTGTAGTTCATCTAGAAAAAAGTCCTCACACTTACAAACCACCCGAGGTAGACTCAACTCCTGTCTCGCCTTGTTCTCCAAGGTAAGGCTTGCTAGCCAACCCATCAACTGCCCGTGCCACCTAAAATCGTACACGACTCGGAGCATAGCATCATGCTTATCCCCTTGAAACATAACACAAACATCATCCGGTGTGTAGGCAGTAACCCTCCTACGATCACAATCAATGAAGACTCGGTGGTGTGTCATCAACCAATCCATCCCAAGGATGACATCAAACTCTGACATGTCCATGACCGGAAGGTCTGCAATGAGCAGAATCCCTCAGATCTCTAACTCACAATCCCGACATATCTAATCAACATTCACCCTAGTTACTAGGGGAGAATTCACATACAACGGCTTCTCCAAGGTTTTAACCTTTAAGCCCAAAGCTTCCACACATGATATAACAATAAAAGAATGTGATGCACCATAATCTGTAACGTCCCAAAAATACCCTAATATTTTTATAATAATATTATTATATGTTTAGAGTATAAATTGAGCCAAACTTAGGTTTTTCCGGGAAATTGGGAAATGATTAAATGATAATTGATAAATGTTAAATGATATATGATTATATGGCTAAATGCCAAGTGCAAATGAATATGTGAATATATAATTAAATATTATATGCTAAATGAGAAATTGACCAAACCCGGAAATTAACCCAAGTGAAAAATGGCAAATTTGGAATTTGTAAAAATCGAGACCTAAGGGTCATTTTTGATAAAGAATAAAGGCCTAAGAGTGAATAATAAGAATTGAAGTGCAAATACAAGAATATATGGGCTATATAGCATTTTGGGATAACTTAAGTCAAATAGCTTTCAGAGCCAACCAAGGCCTTATATATGATTTGATTTAAAGACCAAAATTTGGTCTAAGAGCTCAAGAGAGCTAAAAAAAAAAACGTTTTTGGGAGAGAAGAGAGGAGCAAAGAGAGAAAGCTAGGGTTTTCAGAATAAACCAAGCAGATTACCAAGTTCTGCAAGGTTGTTCATGAGAAAAGGTGTGGTTTCCAGTCGATTCGCGCATGCGAACAAACCCTGTAATTTATTTGAATGATCTTTGAGTTAGGAAGAAACCCTAACTTTGTAAAAATCACATTTTTGCTTGGCTTGAGCTCGCCATTGATTTTGTTTGCTGGCCCTCAAATCGAGGAGCTTGGTGATAAAGCGAAATGCATGAAGATTTAGCGGACACACAAATTTTTCCAAACACATGTTTTTGTTTCGGGCCATAACTGGTCATTTCTCATCCAAATCGAAAGGATTCAAATTTCTCGGGTACACTGGGACGCTCAGAGTAACAAATCTCCATGAAATAGGTATACCTGTATTTGGACCCACTGGACCCGCAAATTGCTGGAGTTTCGATATTCTGCTTCTGATAAATTTCTCTCGGGTCCGCTCTCAAACAAGTATGTGTTTTGGAGTAGCTTATTTAGGCCATAAGCTGAGTTTCATTCATCCAAATTGAGGATTCAAAATTACGGGTAAACTAGACTTATAGGAAAATAATTTACTCAAGCCGAAGCGTATGAATCGTAACCCCAAAGTTCCCGCAAATTTGTCAAAGTCGTAGCTACGTGCGTTATCAACTGATCTCAAATCGGAAAGAAGATACTTAACAATAACTTAGCTTTTACATCCACTTAATGATTCCACTGATAAACCTGTAACCATACTAAATCAGTATAATATTACCAATTTACTGAAGCAAGATCCCTGGTAAATTGAGAAAATAGTAGGTAACCGAGTGAGTTGGGCATACCAATCCGCCTGGCATAAAGATGCCATAACCAGGTTTGGGTGATCCAAATGAGGATTCACCTACTAAAAATGCACTCATAGGAGTTATAATTTTATCAAGGATGTAAGGAGCAAATAAATATGGCTCAATCGTCCCCATAAACGGCAAGTGAAGATGTATTAGGTAGACATCAACCCTAACCAAATATGTGTGATGGATTGTGGCTAACTATGAGCAAAGTTCTCGAAGTCGAGGTCGAGATTCCGAGGACTGAATTGAAGGACGACAATCTTTTTGGTTTGTTCTAAGTCTCTTTTCCTATTTCAAGTATTGGTTTGTTCTCCATAGCTCTAACCCTATTTCAAGTATTGCTCAGGAAATGCTTATTTATGAAAGCTACATATTAATTGAATCGACCGTTGTGAGAAAGTTTGTCAAATATTTTGTATGTATGCATTATTTGAACTATAAATGAAAACGATATGTTTGTTCTATCTACTCCTATTCTTGTTTCAAGATTTGAAATGTTTGTTCTAAATGTATTAGAAAAGCATATCTATTGTTTAATCGATTGGAGACGCTTGACTTCAGATATGAAAATTTCATGATTATTTAAAAATGAATTATTGTATAAACATACATACTATAATGTATTTTGCTATGAGTGATTTGAGTTCTTAATAGAATGATTAATCATTAATTCAAGATAGATGATAGATTGGTATACCAATAAATAAATTAGCAGTATTACAAACGGTCGTATTGATGTGTCACCCTCAATTCAGAGCCCACCAGACAAGATCTATAGCTGCTCACGAATTGATTTTTAATAACTACAAGAATTTCCCCCAATGGACTGTGATCAGGTTATAAAACAAATAAAGTTTTATATCGGCCTGGCGCCTCACGGACCGTGTCTGATTCCGATATCCTATATAACAAAACATAGGTTAAATTCAAGTATGGGCGTAACTAAATGACTTTTTGAGATTTTTGACACGTTGGAATTGAAATGCATGATTGCAAATTGAAATGATAAGAAAGTTATGAAATGCATGATTTGTGATTTGAATGATTTATTGCATAAGAAAGTGCATATTTGGAATGATCAATGAACCGTAAATGGATGTATATGAAATAAATATATGTATTGTATTTTCATGGACCATTCAAAAAGATTCAAAAGCATTGATTAGAAAATTTTTTGCATGATTTCACTTAAACTGAAATGGAAGAGAGAACGAGGTAGAACCACTAAGCATGAAAAATGCTTACGATTGTTTTACCAATGCGTACCGAAAGTGATATATAAGGATCGAAAGTGATCCAAGATCGAGAGCCGAGTCATAAAGAATTAATTAAGTGAGTATGCTCCGACTTGTGCATTCATGTCATGTTTCTTTTAATCTTTGATATTTTAAAAACATTTGAACTCTAAATATCTATTTTGTAAATCATTTTGAAAAGGTATAGAATGCCTTCATTGTAAATGATTTGGTTAAATGTAAATGGCTTAAGGGTTCGCTCTAACAAATCGCCGCAAAGATTTGAGAATGAAATGTATTTGATAAACGGATTCGTTAATGGTTTTCCGACGGGCGGCCCTCGGGTTTCGTGTGCCTGACCCGCAACCGGTAAAGGCCGGTACTGAGGGTCGCCACATAATCAAATAGTATTGTCTATGTTTAAAGAGCGTAAATGTACTCGACTACCAATTGATCTATAATCGCATCTCCGAGTAAGGTGATGGCGTATGCCCTCGGGTCCTCGGGGGTCTGGCTTGTGAGCCCCGGCCTGACTCGACTCCATGCCTCGCTCCATCCCGAATTTCCACCGTGAAATGGTAGGGGTATGTGCAAGGCCCTATGACTGATACTAGTTCCCCTGGCCCATGGTGGGGTAAGGAGGAACAAACCAAGTCTCGGTGAATCGACCGATGACTGAACCGGGTGTCCCATAACTTCGATCCTCGCTCCGAGGGAAATCCCGTTTCATGTGTCCAGGCTGGTGGCAATGGAAATAAGTTCCCCGCACTAGTCATAGCAGGCTTTTCAATGCCTCCCACCTCGATGATCGACCCGCCTCAGCCCCGATAGCCACGGCACCCTATCCTCGAAACCCCACTGGAGTAGAACTCCCTATTTCTTCGAGCTAGAAGAAGAAGGTTGGCTCTCCCTCCTTCTTATCTTTTTAACACCGCATCTCCTGACATGTTTCATTGTCATCTACCTCCATCCTCGTACATAGTTGTCTTGACCATCAAGTCCATGTCTTGAAAAAGAAATCCCACAATTTTACCCAGGATGGACAATTTCATACCATCCTCAAATTTCCACATTTTGGCTATGTCTGTGGCCACATAATTATCAACTAAATAGGCTAATTCAGTAAACTTAGCCACGTATTCAAACACTGTCACTGTCCCTTGTTTCAATTCCAGAAACTCTCGAGCTTTTGCATGTTGAGAAAATGTTGGGAGAAACTTGCCCATGAAGAGCTCACGAAACTCTTCCCATGTCATTGCCTCCAAGTCTCTAGAGGCTTTGACCCAATCCCACCAAACTTGGGATTCGCCCTCTAGCTGAAATGTGGCTAGCTTTATCTTAATGGCATCGGAGGTGATCTCCATTGCTTCCATAATCTTTCCGACTCGCGAACCAATGATCACTACCATCGTCCCTCCCCTCAGCATCGGAGCATGGTGACTTAAACTCCTAGAGGTTACTAATCCTCCCCTCGTCCCGCTTGCACTAGGGGCATGTGCAATGGTGGCAACCACAAGACTCGCCTCGTGCAATAAGAAAGGCAAAGAAGGTAACCAATAGCCTCTATGAAGGCCATAGTCAAAGGCCGATGGTCGGGTCAAGCCGCCCACCCACCGCCCTACAAGGCCCTCTTCCGACCAACCATCTACATAGCGTCGATTGCAATAAAGTATTACATGGTATCCAAGAATGGTACTCAAGTTTAAACTTCGAGATTTCCCTCGTCGTCTAACTAGTAGTGCTTGTGCTAACCACTAATAGACCCCTCAATAGCTTAAACTATCCCATTTGTTTTTTTTCCAAACCCCCGAGGTTATTTTTTCTACCCCTAGTGTTCCATTTTTTTTCATTTATATTTTACCATGTATGTAATTCACACAACACATAACACACAACCATGTAGCATATTTGGGCACAAAACATGAAATGCATAATAAATGCACTGTTCTAGATCCATGCTCATCAAGCCTTAGGTAATCGTATACCTAAGCTCTGATACCAAGCTGTGACGCCCCAAAACCCGAGGGTCTGTTGACCAATCGTCAACCTATGGAAACTCGTGGATATCAGGTAACACAATACCACACACCAAGTCCCACCTACTAGAACCCATAGAGTTAACAATTGGATGGCCACTCCGGTTCCATTTATCCATATTCATTTGAAACATGCAAGGTCATAATTTAAAACGGCCTATACGGGTTTAATTACAATTCCCGTGCATAATAAAATTATAAGTTAGAACAAGATTGAGTTTGTTCACTAAGACTTGAATGAGCATCGTTTCACCGACAGTCCGGTTTCGCACCTGAAATATTATCCCCATAGGTGAGTCACGCCGCAGAAAACGGTCCCACAAAGGCTACTCCCCACCTAAGTGCACATACAATGATCATGTTCCACATACTCACATTCACATACCAAGTAAAACATGCAATTTCTACTATGGAATCCTACATGTTGAAGGGTTTCGTGGGTGGCAACACTTGCCAATAGCAGCAGAAAATAAAAAAAATCCCAACAAAAACCCATCCAAGGACCCCTTATAGCATCAAATCTGATTCTACAACAAAGAGAAGGGTGTAGGATTACCTTGTGTCGATTCCAAAACCAGCTAGTGGTCGAGGCGCCTGCACTTCAAACGACCAAACCAGTAGGGTCGCCAACCGTATCCACACACAAGATGGAGCCGACAACCTCGAAGGCAATCGCCTCGGTAGTCCCTGTTAGTTGAAGTCCCGATCCAAAAAGGAGCCAAAAGCCCAGTCTCTCAAACTCTGCACCTTCGAGACGCAGAGGAACCAAATGGCCTTTTCTCATGAACTCCTTTTTGTCTCAAAGAGTCATCATCCTTTTAGGGTTTCCATAACATTCCTTTTATAGGAAAACCTTATCCTTTGAAATGACCAAAATGCCCCTCACTCTAAGTGATGATAGGTTACACGTATCCCCATGTGTTATGGCGAGTTCCCACACGGCCCTAAGATGAGGTACAAGCCCAAGCCTATTATCTATCTAAGTGAGGGCTTTCGAACCCGGGATTCCACTAATCCCATGATATTTCATTCATGAGAATTAACTCCCTCATAGTTAGATCACATCCAAATCTGTTTCATATCAGCCCCATACTCTTCTAAGTGTGTGACCCATTAGGTTCCAGTTATGTTGGTCACTTGATTCAACTATTGAATTAAGCAAGTCAAGATTGGTATCTAGCAACACATCATGACCCCCAATTGATCGGGAGAGTCGCTGGTCTCGACTGCATACTCCTTCCCATGCATTAAATATCGTGCAATTCGTCCTTTCACCAATCTATACCCTACTTAGTTCAGAACATGAACAATGTGTAGCTCCCACTAGACTGGCTATGCCACACCTAGCCCAAGTGATATTTGATCTTATCCTCAATTTCATCACTCAACCGTTATGCACTTGAATACACTCCTCAAGGCATTCTCACTCTGGCCAGAGATTCCCGAGTAATGATTCCGACAAGAGGCCTTAGGTATACCCTCCCCATCGAAGTGGCGAACTTTATCGGGCTACTCAATTACCTTCGAACACCTCAAACTATACCCAATCCTCATCCAATGAGCGACCCCTTAAGAGTCAACATGGATTTTGGTCAAAGTACAGGATCAACATCCAAGATATCCTTGAGCACCTCAAGTCTAAGGAGGCTTGCATCATTGCTATGATGAGACAATCATCTACATTTAAATAGATTATCCATATGATTGTCTCATTATAGACTGATGTACTTAGCTACTCTAGCAAGCATCCACACGCCCAACTCGATCAACTCATGATCATAGTTTATAAGATCTACCGCTAATCCAATCGCGAGTATGACATGTGTTAATCGTCCGAATCAACGTCCGGGCCTTTGCTGGATCCTAAGTGACTAGGAATACCTAGACACTAACATAAATCCATTACGATTAGTGAATCTTATTATCATGATCCCACCATGATTTCTTCATGCTATGTTATGTAAATTATGGACTTTACTAATTCGATTAAAAGATCTATATCAATTCAATTTATTAATTACCAAATTAACGAAGAAGCCTTACATATTAAATAATATGTGTCAGGCAGACAATAAGTGCTAACGGCGACGCCTTGAAACACTTCTCTAACACATGTCATGCCATGAAATGAGATGAGACTCAATCATATACCATGCCTTGAGTCCTCACCGACTCCCACCACACAATGCAAATGTTAATGTGTGATAAACCGTCATTGATGAATTGCATCCAATGAACACTTTGAAATAAAATTCGTTTGTTTATAAACCAAAACTTTTATTGATGTCATCATTTCAAATGATCTTATTTTTTATAATCAAAACCGTGTGTTTCGTAGGTAACGGATTTCCAGGGTCTCACCGCAGGACTCCATATGCCTTCCTACACTTTTTGGAATTTCACCGTTGGAGTGTATGAACTAGTACAGGCCTTTCACCCAAGGGGATGTCTAACCCTTCTTGCTATTACCCACCACACGTTTTTCCATGTTATGCAACCGTGCAACTCTATTGGACATCGTCCAACGATACCGAGCCCACCTATCAATCACCAAGTATGGTGATTAATCATAATCATGCACTCACACCCATTCAATGCGATGTCCCCATACATATGCAATGTAATACACCATTGCATGTTATATCATGCCACATATATCATGAATCCTACATGGACAATTCAAACCATACAACTCACCATGTATTGTGGACAATTATATCAAAAGCATATAATTTCCAAATAAAACTCATCTCAATGTCAATAGATATTAACACTCATATATCAACATTCAATTACCCCCAAGCATGTCATTCAAACTCAAGCAATGACAACCTTGATCCACAAGACCAACTGTGGCATGGATATGCCCACAAAACAGTATACACAATGGCCTCAAGGCAAGCCATAAATAGACTGGAACTAGGTCATGCCACCAGCCATAACCGCCCACACAATTATGCCACCAATAGGACATAAAATAGTCCCAAATTCAATTCAAAGACTGTCCATAACCAGGCCATAGTTAGGCCACAATACCAGCCATACACAGGCTACAAACAAATCCATATCCAAGCCACGAGATAGTTCTGAACTCAACTCAAAAATTAGTCCCCAAACAGTCCCAAATCTGGCCTTAAATAGATAAACAGCCTGCCGTGGCACCCGAAATCGACTATAATTGAAACAGATGTCCACTCGGGCGATTCAAAAGCCTAAAATCAAGTTTACAAATGCATCTACAACTTCTATGAAGAACACGAGTCCAAATTCTCTCTATTTCCCAACCGAAAACCAATCCCAAGATCTGGACACAAACAAATAAACAACCTAAGCCGTATAGTCCCCGGGATACGGACCATAACTCGAGTCAGAGGCCAATTAAAGTGACCCAAAAATTAACATCAAGTTTACGTGATTCGGGGCCTACAACTTCTATGGAGAACAAAAGTCCAAATTCCCTCCTTTTCTCAACCGAAAACTAGTCCCAAACTGAAGGTAGAGTGTTGGGTCAAAACAAGGCAACCCTATAAAAAATCCCACAAAACAGTCCCCTTAGAGAAACACTACTAAATCACCCTTCGGGGTAAATAACCAAAGTATTTAAGCACTCCTACCCTGGAAGATGTACTCGCCGAAGAAGACTTTACTTTCATCCGACGAGTCTAACCTGTCTGAACGCTTGAGATCCTTGTATAATAAGCTCAGCTCGACTCTTCCTTTCTCTCCCTTTCTCTCTTTCTTTCTCTTTCCCTTTTTCCTTCCTCCTTTCTCTCTTTCCTTCTTTCTTTATTTCTTCCCCTTTTGTTTTTCCTCCACCGATTATCTCCCACTCACTTATCTCTCAGGGTTTGACACATGGTTCTTTCATCATGCCGCGTGTCACCCACATGTCCCTTATCATGCGCCCAAGTGTCACCATCTCATCCCTCCTCATGAATGTCTATAGAACCATGCACTGACTACTCTCATTATGCCAAGGTCATACACATTCATGCACTACTTACATGTATCATCATTGCCATGTGTCACCCAACCCCGTCGCTTCAAAACAAAAAAAATCCGCCTCTTCTAATTTCGCAATTTAATTTCGCCAGAAACTAGGGTTTCACGGTAGACAAACCTAATGGTGCGCTCGCTTCAATCGCCTTAAGGTTCAAATTTACTCTTATTTTACAAAAATATCATAATTTTTTGTAGCATTGTCATAGCTAATGAAGTCAGGCCACTCCTCCATGGGGAGGAAGGTTCAACATGCAAAATGATAGTAGTATCCTTGACTTCTAAATTTCAGAGGTCACAATAAAGTGATCTCAAAATTATAATATACGATTATGTATTTTTATTGTATGATTGCATAATGAATAGGAGATTTTTTAAACATTGAATATGTAATAAGCTTTTCTTTTTTTTATAATACACTTTACTTTCAAGATAGTAAATTGTTTTCATTGGAACTCGAACCTGAGATTCTCCCTTCCCTATGTCCTTTGTCTATTTAAAACAATAAACGTTTTACCACTTGAACTAAACATGATGAATTGGAATAAGCTCCTTCTAGTTAATTAAATAGATATATGTTTTTTTTTTTTTGACAAATTAAATAGATATATTTTGTAGTAATAGACTTAAAATAGAAAATATCTTTATAATAATAAATAAGTTTATGTCACATTTATATTATAGTTTGGATCTTAAAATGCATCATGGTTCATGAAATGTCTCTCTTCCCAACCATGTCTAGTAGATAGTGCTGCAATTCTATTATCTATGTCACAACTCAAAAGTTGTAAAAGAAATTTATATATATATATATATATATGGGGAGGAAGGTTCATGCGGAAATGATAGTAGTATCCTTGACTTCTAAATTTCGATGATCACAATAAAGTGATCTCAAAATTATAAAATATGGTTATGTATTTTTATTGTATGATTGCATAAAGAATAGGAGAATTTTTAAACATTGAATATGTAATAAGCTTTTTCTTTTTTTTAATACATTTTACTTTCAAGATAGTAAAATGTTTTCATTGGAACTCGAATCTAGAATCCTTCCTTTCCTATGTCCTTTGCCTAATTAAAACGATAAACGTTCTACCACTTGAACTAAACATGATGGACTATAATAAGCTCCTTCTAGTTAATTAAATAGATATATGTTTGTTTTGACAAATTAAATAGATATATTTTGAAGTAGTAATAGACTTAAAATAGAAAATATCTTTATAATAATAAATAAGTTTATGTCACATTTATATTATAGTTTGGATCTTAAAATGCATCATGGTTCATGAAATGTCTCTCTTCCTAGCCATATGTCTAGGGTAGATGAAGGCAATTCTATTATCTATGTCACAACTCAAAAGCTGTAAAAAGAATTTATATATATATATATATATATATATATATATATATATATATATATATATATACTATTTACTTTTGCATATTATTCTTACTTTGTTCATACAAAAATTGAGTTTAGAATCTTCGTAACTCAATTCCACTCTTTTACCATTTGAACCAAACTTTAACAGTATTTTTAGTTTAGATGATATTATGCATTCATTTGATTTATTTTATATATTTTTATCTAAAATTAAATGATTTAAAAAACATAAAAAATTTACCTTTTTATCGTGAAAAATAAGCTAGGAAAAATGTGATTCTTTTTATTGTCTACATCAAAAGGAAAATATTAGAAAAATAGAAAACAAGTATCTCTTTTACAATGATTAGTACATTCTTACAAAAAATAATTTTCTTATAGGGAAAAAAGTAATGATTACAAAACATAACCCTAACTACTCCTATGGTAAAATTCAAGAAAAAAAAAAACATTTTCTTCTTCTTCTCTTATTTTTCTTCTTCTTGTGCTTCTTCTTCCTCACCAAGACACGACGTCTAACCACACTCACCCAACCACATCTTCTTCTTCCTCTTCTTCTTCTTCTTCTTCTTCCTCACGTCCCTTCAGTCACATTGAACCATATACAGTAAGCTAATCCCAAAAACCCTAACTTCTTCTTCCTCCTTGGATCATGATGTCATTACAAGTTCCTCCCTCCCATCTCGTCAACCCCTTTGTAGCGTCTGCAAGTAAGAAGGTAATCCTAAAACCCTAACATCTTCTTTTTCTTCTTCTTCATTTGAACACTTTTTCCTCATTTGAACACTTTTTCCTCATTGGAACACCAATCATGAGATTTCTATGGGAAGGAAGAAAGCTTCCTCACGAGATTTTTGTTATAGTGTGACAATACCATGTGATTTGGTATACTATACCAACTTCCTTGTTTTTGAAATTGGTACCACCATAACATATTCGATGTTACTACCATAACATGCTAGGAGTACTACTATAACATACAAGGGGTACTACCCATAACATTCTGGGGGTACTACCATATCATCTAGTGTATGGAATGAAGTTTGACTATAATCTTTACTTTATATGAATGAAAATTCAGAATTTTACTTCAAGTACACTTCTTCTTAATCACATTATATATCATATTTGGACTTTATCATGTCAAAAAAACATCCCTAAAAATGGATGAAAACACTTAGAAATAAAAAACAAACTAATATCATCAACCAATTGCGTGCACAAATTCACAATAAACATAAACATGATATATATTTTATACAAAAAAATAAAAAATATTTTTTCATTGGTTAGGTACCTATTTGGAATAGGTGGTACTACCTTAATATATTGGGTGTACTACCATAATATACTTGGTGTACTACCCAGTGCTACCATAACACTTGGTTATTATTTGATTTCTTATGGATGTCTAACAAATAGTAGTTATGCTTGCAAGTAAATTCAGAGAGAAAATGACAAACTATTATGTTGTATTTGTTGGTTGAAAACTTGGAGTATGCGATTCATGGATTAAATGTCAAAAAAAAAGGTGAAAAAGACAAAATTTCAAGTAAAGAAAATATAAGAGACACAATTTCTATTTTTTGTTTTTTTGTATAAAATATGTAATGTTTATGTTTATTGTGAATTTGTTCAGGTAATTGGTTGATAGTATTAGTTTGTTTTTTATTTTAAATTGTTTTCATTCATTTTTAAGGATGTTTTGTTGACATGTTGAAGTTCAAACCTAATATATTTTTTGATTAAGAATAAGTGTACTTGAAGCAAAATTCTAAATTTGATTCATATCAAGTAAAGATTACAATCAAGCTTCATTCCATACACAAGATGATATCATTTCAAGAAAATTTTCATTCATACAATTTGGTGAAGCCATTACAACATTTATCTTATTACAATTACGTACATTAATGCTATTATGACCCAAATAATGAAACAGATGTATATAGCACTTGATCACTTCTCCATTTGTTCTTTATCTTCATGTCCACAATTAGGAGTGGGGGAAGATATTCCATCACCATATCCATTAGATGTCTTCCATCTTGGTGGATATAGGACCAATGATCGCATAGTTATGTCTTTGGAAGTATAGGATTTGTAAAAACCTCCTTTGTAGAATATCACCTTTCTTTGGCATTCAAGCCATGAATCGCATACTCCATGTTTTCAATCAACAAAGACAACATAATAGTTTGTCATTTTCTCTTTGAATTTACCTACAAACATAACTACTACTTGTTAGGCATCCATAATATATCACACAACTAAGTATTATGGCAAGATTCCGTAGTACATCGAGTATAATATGGCAAGAGACCCAATATATTATGGTATTCATCCATTCAAAATAGGTACTTCAACCAATGACCGACTCCATTACAATCATAAACATGTAATATGTCACGCCCCCGTCTCGCCCAAAGTGACGGCGGCGCGACCTGTACCAGACTCTTACCTACTTTTTCGTATTATCAGGTCCCAAGTCTTATAACCGAATCAAAAATATCATATACAAGATACAAAAATAAAACTACCAATCGTAGTGGTGTTTACGTTGCTGGGAGCGCAGAATCTACGCGATGGACCCCGTAAGTGTGTCGGGCCCACAGCGATGCGGAAGATCGCTTGACGTCCTCCTCTCACTCACACGGATTAAAAACCTCGTGCTAGCTTCACGCTTTAGCGGGAAAACATATGACTTATACATATACACATGCACCAATATTCATTTACAAGAAGTATATAACAAGAATGTTATATATAAGAGCAGATATCAGCATTTATCATGAATTCATATAACAAACTAATACACATACTTGTACTTATAGCGGGCTTATACTTATTCAGATCTCCCGTAGGAGTTACAAAGCTTATACTATATAGAAAAACTAGGTACTACGTGTAACTTATACTTATACAGAAACTGAAACATTCAAGAGCGTAACGATACTTTACTTTTTACTATTATTCTTTCATTCGTACTCTTATCGTATAATCAAGTTGGACTACCTAGACCAAGAATAAGAAATGAAGAGGATATACACATTAAAAATTAAGGTACGACAAAGATCGAGGTGTCAGAGAATAGCAGAGTGATAAAAACGTGGTTCCGCTTCAAGTACTGTAAGTGTCAGAACACTAGTAAAGTGTCGGCGATCGATCGTAGACGTTATTCGCTTCACGTAAATATGTTGCCGTAACACTACAGGAGTGCCGAAGATCAACGTAGACGTGTCTCGCCCCACTGCACAGTAAGGCTCAGGTCATTTAATATCCGGGTCTTGTGCATTCCTACAATTATATGTGTTCAAGAACTTACTATCTTATCATATGGGCATTAAGTTTGCCCACATCAAACTCGTTGAGGCGACGAGGTACGGTGCGTTTTTCACTTAGTTTCATTCTTATTTGAACCCTCATTAGTCATTTATTAGGGTTCCAATACTATCGGTGTATGAATGTGGACTTAACAATGCAAGAACACAAATATCGGGGATAAGCCGAAGCATTTGCACGGCATTCACTGGATCTGCATCGATACCAACCCTGCCTCGTGAGTGGTACCGATAACACTTTGATTGGCAACCATCATTTGCTGTCAAGTGGTACCGGTACTCACCCTCGTTTGGTACCCCACTGTTATGACTACCCGTAAATGGCAAGATTACACCTTCACTCAACTTTTCATCCCTTAAACCTTTAAATTTTGTCCATGATTTAAACGTCATGTGAATCCACCCAAACAACCCAATAAACACTGTAATGGTGGTTTAGAACTTCTTATAACCAAACCCTAGGCAAAATTTCCAAGAATCCATACCAAAGTCCACCAATCTATATAAAATCATAGAAATACGAAGGATTCCATATTCATCTTATACAAACCAGGGTTTTACCCACACAACTTTCAACAAATTCCAAGCATGACAAGATTCCTAACTAAACCCCTAGAAATGCAACAAAATTAATATCCATGTAAAACCATAGAAAATCACACCCAAGTAGTTTCCATACAAAATCCTAGCATTCCATACCATAGAAATCCTTACCTTTCTTCTCTTCTTTCTCCTTCCTTCTTCCTTTCTCTTTCTTCTTTCTTATTATTCTTTCCTCTTCTTCTCTCCAATCGATTTGTTTTCCCAATGCCTGTAATTAAGAGACCCTAAATGGGTCTTATTTGGTCTAATTCCTACTTTATTGCACTTTAGTCCTCAAGTTCCTTTCTTTTTGCAAAGCAACTTATGCTATATTCTACTTTAACCCATAATCTTCTTACCTTATGACTTTTATATCCTGTTTTGACAAATTACAAATTTACCCCTGTATCTTGTATAAATTCCGGGTTTCAAAAATTTCTCACTTAACAAAATAATAATTTCAAAAAATTTCTTAATGCACTTATAATATACCCTAATTATGTTTAAAAACAATTAGGGAGTATTTCGGGGTGTTACATAATAGGTGTATAATATACTTATTTGTATGAGGTCTTTATAAAGCCCCTTCCCCTTAGCCGAGGCAGGAGAGGGGACGTCACGTGGAATTGAGACTTCTTAACCTTATTTTTTAACATTGATGGGCCCATTTCAAATCATAATATAAATTCATAATAACAGTAAAATTGTAAAACTACCACCGTAGTGGTGTTTAAATGTTCATGTACATAAATTCCTAAGTCCCATTTGCTTGTACTTACACAAGTTCCACTATTACCAAAATATTACATTTACATTACAAAAACAAAATCAAAGACCTACATCAAAAAGACTCCTAATGTTATGTTGGTCATAACGAATGCGGAATGTCTCTGACGATTTTAGCACTCCACGCGATAAAATAATTCGTATGTTTATAGCTTAGTAAAACAAATAACATATGACCATTTGTTCACTACAATATACCTATAACATAATTCATATATCAGAGTTTTCACATATCCCGTAGGAGTACATAACATAAATCTTATAACAAAAAGTACCCGTAGGTACACTACAGAACTGAACTGAATTACTTTTATTTCATATTATTCATGTACACAACATATAAGTATTTGCATGCATCAACCGGTAACAATGAATGAGAGAACACAACACAATAGGGTACCAAGATAATACAAGATGGAACAGAGGTGCCGGGCACGCACAAGTCTCGCCCATAACAGGTGCCATAAAGACTATGCAGAGTGTCGTAGATCGAACGTAAAGTGACGAAGCACTAAACAGAGAGTGCCGAAGCACTAATCAAAGAGTGTCAAAGCACTAATCAAAGGTGTCTATTCATTCATTATTCGGTCTAAGGCAGTCATACAATTATATGTGTTCAGAGTTTGTTATATTATTCTTACTCACATTATTTGGATAACACGCACAATTAAAGGCAAAAAAACAAAATCTGCCCTTCGCCAAGGCGGTGAGGTTCATAACATTTCACATATAACTTGTATACAAGTACAGACCCTTTCATTCACTTGTTAGGATCCTACATTAATCTAATCGGTGGTTTCTAGAACTACCGTAAGACTGTGAACAAAAAACAGACTTCGGTGGTTCGCTGTGATAGGGACCTCGCTAGGGCGAGGACCTACGCCAAGGCGGAGCAACCCACGCCGAGGCGTAGCAGAGAATAGAAATTAGCTCTGTCTGGCTTAGGCAGTACCCACGCCCTGCTTCTAAGCTCCTGCAGCAAGCTCCCTTCGCCTAAGTAGAGAGCTTCAGGATTGTACAGAAATGGCATTTTTAGCCATTCTCACTGGGTGATTTCCAACCAAAACAAACCTCGAAACTGACTTAAACCAACCAAAAACACCTTTATAATTAGAGTTAGGGTTTTCCTAACCCACACATGAATAAAGAAAGGAGTTAGGATAGTTTCCTAACCAACAAATGAGAGAATTCCATACTAAAGTTCCATACCTGGATTTCTTGAACTTCTCAACCAAGCTTCCTTTATTCTTACTTGTACAAGGATAGATTTCCAAAAGATGGAGAGAAATCACCAAAATGGCTTTTCTCCCTCAAACCCATATACCCTAGTTCTTCTATAACCAAAAGCTAGCAAAATGGGAAAAATTCATCTTCTCTAGACAAGTTATTGCCTTTATCTCATTCGGCTTAATTTTTAACCCTTGCATTTTAGTCCTTCTTCTTTATCCCATTTGCAAATCAAGTTATCCAAATTTCTACAATAGCATAAAATCTTTTTAACTTATGTCATTTGAGTCCTTGATTTGAAAATTACTATTTTACCCTTTTTCACCCTTAGCACTAAAATTTCCAAAAAATACAATTTTGACTTTTATTATACCATTAAACTGTAATAAACTACTGATGTATAATTTAAGGTGTTACAGTCTTGGCATTTTTTTTCCATTTTACACATTTTTTCATTATGGTAGTTCCAGATAGTACTCCAATATGTTATGGAAGTAACACCGAGTATGTTATGGTGGTACCAATTTCAAAAACAAGAAAGCTCGTCCAGTATACCAAATCACATGGTATTGTCACACTACAATAGAAATCTCGTGAGAAAGTTTTCCTCCTTCCCATAGAAATCTCGTGGTAGGTGTTCCAATCAGGAAAAAATGTTCAAAATAAAGCAGCAAGAAAATAAGACAAGTAGTGGCTTTGGGATATCTTCTTACCTGTGATGCTTCAAAGAGGCCGCACGATGGGAGGAGGAACTCAGAATGGTGTCGTGATCCAAGGAGGAAGAAAAAGAAGTTAGGGTTTTTGGGATTAGTTTACCGATTCAATGCGACTGAAGGGGTGTGAGAAAGAAGAAGAAGAAGTGGATGTTTGAATGTGGTTGGACATCGTGTCTTAGTGAGGAAGAACAAGAAAAAAAAAAAATTTAATTTGCTTGAATTATACCATAAGAGTAGTTTGGGGTTATTTTTTGTAATCATTACTTTTTTACCTATAAGATAATTATCTTTTGTAAGAAACTGAACATTGTAAAAGAGATTTTTGTTTTCAATTTTTCTAATATTTTCCTATCGATGTAGACAAACATAAGATTCCCTACTTTGTTCTTACAAAATTTGAGTTTAGGATCTCTATAATTCAATTATACTCTTTTACTATTTGAATCAAGCTTTAAGGGTATTTTTAGTTTAGATGATATTATGCATTTATTTGATTTACTTTATATATTTTTATATAAAATTAAATGATTTAAAAAACATAAAAATTTTAATTAAATTTTATTTTTCTACCTTTTTATTGTGAAAAATAAGCTAGACAAAAAATGTGATTCTTCTTCCTACCTTTGAAAGGACTGTTTTTATTATAGATATTGAATTAATCTTTTAGTTAATTATGAGCACAATTAGGATTAACAAAATTTGCACGCATGACGAACCCAAATACCCATTTTTACTTTGGCTGTGGCTGAAGATAATCGCTGTTGATCATATTCATATCGACCCACTAACACGTTTAATAAATCGATCATATTCGCCTCGCATCCGCCCTAACCTCACCGACCCGCTTAATTATTATATTAATTAATTAACGTATTAATAAGTTATTTGTGTTAAATATGGATTATTAATTATAATCTATATTAATTAAATAATAAAATTACAACATGTTAAATTTAATAGGTTATTTGTGTTAAACATGCATGGATGATTAACTATAATTCTTATTATGTTAAATAATCAAATTAAATTTATCATATTCAAGGCTGACATGCCTAACACTAATAATAAATTAAGCAGCCGTGCTAACGAATCGCGACATGCTTATTTGTGTCACCTGGGTTAGCGATCATTAACACGATCCGCATATCAGATAATGACACAAACACGACCCATTAACACGAATTGCCACCCTTAAGCACAATATATATTTTTATGAGTTTTAGACCGAAATAATTTGTTTGAAAAAAAAATTTATTAAATATGAACTAATAACATTAGAATTAATACACGCTACCACACGATAACGATCAATGTCAACGTTGTTGTCTACGACAACCCATACCAGCTTGCAACGTTTCAAACGTCATCACATGACAAATGCATAATCGAATCACAAACGCTGCCGCCTACGACAAATAGCAATCGGTACCTTAAAATTTTCAAATCGCTAACGCTTTATTTAAACATTTTATTAGCCAATCGTCGTCGTCTACTTACACAAAGATACGCACTATTCGTAATTATTTTTGCCAAACTAATTTAATTTTTTTTTTTTCAAAACGGTCTAAAACTCTATTTTTCTTCTAAAAATGTAAAAAATTAAAAAATCTTTAGAAAACAGTTTTAAAACAAAAAAAAATTCAAAACAGGGTTTTTAAAAAATTAAAACAACGGGTCCTTTCAAAAAAAAAAAAATTAAAACAACGGGGTGTAAATTTTATATGAATTATAAGATTTATTATTGTAAATTAACACTTACATTCTGTCATTTTTAAATTTTTATTTTTTTTATAAAATGAATGAAGGGCAGTATTGTAGTTATCCTTGCAAGTAAGGCCAAAAAAGTATAGTAATAGAACCCAGTGAGGGTTGGAGGTGGGACTCTGGTTTTCCCTCACTGTAAAACAACCAAGTAGGATAAGATTAGAAAGAGGAGAAGAGAAGAGAAGAAGGCAATGGTGTCTACAGCATCCGCTCTTTCTTGGAATTCTTCGGCATGGCTTCAAAATCCACTCAATAACTATAACCAACCCACGAAATTCTCAGACGATAGAATTGGATTCGTGGTTGTGGCTCAAAAGAAAGCTAGGAAACTTCGAAAGGTAAAGCGACACGAGAAATTACATTCTTATGCATTAACATCTGTTTTGGTTGCTGGGAATTTGAAGAAATGAATGTGGAGTTTTGAATCTTGTCTTTCTTCTTCGGGCTTCTGAAAGTTGAATGGGTTTTTCTCAGCAACCAAATGGGGTGTTTCTTACAGCCTTGTAATGGGATTGTTGTTGTGGGTGGATCACAGATAATCCTGAAAGAGGATGTAGCAGAGCTGGGAAAGAAAGGGCAGCTAATGGATGTGAAGGCCGGATATTACAGAAATTATCTCCATCCCATGGGCATGGCCCAGATTGTCACTCCACTGCTTCTCAAGTAATGTCTAATTGAATCATATCCTTTTCGAATTATGTAGATTGTAACTGTCTTTCCGCTACCAATTGGGTAATTTGTTGAAGCAAGAAAAGTTCTTTATGTTTTTTCATAGAGAGAATAAAATTGTTTTTAAAAGTGACTTGGATGCCCAATTGCTTTCCATTGTTCAAGGTCGTTTCTTTATGGGAAACAGTTTCAAATGATACCTACATGTATTGTAATATAAGGATAGAAGAAGCGGAGAGGCAACCTTAGAGTGGTATTACCTAGCTTGTTGAAGAACTGTTCTATGATAGTATTAAAAACAACAATCTGTTGTGTTGTGAAATGTTTGGAGGGGTAAAGGGAGGGAAATCATAATCATAAAATGACCATGAATGAAATGAGGATTGGACCGACTGGGCAAAGGATGAGATATAGCTGAGTGAGATGGTTGCATCATGCATGCATGGAGGACCAATGAATGAAACCATAAGTTGTATGAGTCAGATAAAAATTAAAGCCAAAGAAGCAATTATGCAGATTGTAGTAGTGAAGGAAAAACTATTGACAGGATTGAATAATCTTAGATGGAACAGGGTGGTAATGTCAATTATGAATAGTTGGGAGAAGGATTTTCTGAGAACAACTCAAATAGAAGTCTCTGTGTAGTAGAGTTGCAAATTTAGGGCATATACAATCATATTGGTGCTTTTCCTTGATGGAAGTTATAAATTTGTGTTATTAAGCTACAAGAGAAAAAAAAAAAGCATTTTCAGAAACACAATTGTGCTACATACACCAGAACACTGACAAATAAAATAGAGAGAGCATATATTTTTAACAACACAAGCCATTTGCCCAACAATCTGCAACACAAAATTATATGTTTGGGAGGAGGAATTTTAACCAATGTTTCAAATCCTTGAATTTGGATGGGTCTTCACTAACTTGTGAGCCTTACTGTTCTTGCTTCTGGTCACATGTTTGAGTGAACAATAGTGCCTTTTCTCGAAAGGTTAATGGTATCAATTATGATTATCTTCATTTCTATACTGCTTTCTTCTTTCTAACATGTGCATGAATAGTGTTATCCATGTCTTCTCCAGCTTCAAACTCTTTGAAACTGCTATTAACACCAAACCTTGGATCACCAATAAATGCTTAAGCTATAGTTATTTTTGCCCAGAAAGGGGATGTTACAAAAAGTGATCATTTTGTAAGTTACAATAAAAAAAATGCTTGGTCATTGCATCCCATAGTATCTGATTTTTTGCACAAAAATAAATAGGTTTAATCATGTATTGTTTTATATAATTAATGTTATTTTTTGAATATTTATGTATATTTAAGGATTACTATTTGTAAGGATATATTTTTCTATTGGCCTAGACATATAAATGTATTCTATATGCATATGGATAAGTTTTTGTTAAATTATTGGAATCTGGGTCAATTCCCACTCATGTAACAACTAAAAGTTTCGTTTGTTGATCCTCTATTATCATATTGTTCATTGCCCCTCATGTTCATTAGTTATTGTCTTAGCCACAATATCAACTGGTGTCCAACTTGCTATTTTTCCCATGTGATAATAACATCTTTCTTACATAAATCACTTACTACTTTTCATGATACAAATACTTAATAAGTGAGCACAAGTGTTTTTTTCTTTTTCTTAAAGAGACAATTTATTACATTTAGATGTCAGAAGTATCAAAGAAAATCTCTAGTTTTTGGACAATTTAGAAAAAAAAAATTACAGTTGGAAACAGAATCAAGAGCAGAGTGCATGACCCGATATAATATCACTAGAAATTTGATAGATGATGAAAGATAAGTGGCTGCTGAGGGAAGTTCCAGGATGCCCAGTAGTCACTATAATGTTGGAAGAATTTCTGTCTCGATTTTGAAAAATTTTGATTGCATTCTCTTCATTTTTTTTTTTTCTTTCAGGGAAATGAAAATTGAAGAAGAGAGAATTGAGGCTGAGAAGAAACGGGTAATGAAACATCATATATTTATTCCTTTTTCCTGATACTGAAGTAATCTGCATTGTACCCTTTCATATGGATTCTCTTTGTTAGAAATATGATTATGGACACCTTATAAGATGATTCCTGTACATATTCAGCTCATTATTAGTTTTGGATTTTACAAGAGTGGTCTTGCAGATTTAGAATTAACTGGTTTGGAATTTTTTTTGTTATATATACTATTATGTGATGACAGTCTTGTTGCACTGCATTCTAAGGATGTCCATTTTGGCCATTTCACCATCTCATCCAATATTTTATTTGGTCCCCAGCAACATGATTTCTGTTTGTTTCTAGTGAAAAAGAAACATTAATAATAAACACTCGACTGGTTTTAGAGTGTCACTGGTTGTTTTAAAGTATTTGTGACCCTTTTGACAAATTTGCAGGTCTTGTACTGTGAGAGTGCTTGATCTTCTCTGAGTGTTTATTGTAACTTCCAGATAATATTTTGAAAGGACAACAATTTTGTATTGCCTCTATGTAGTTGAGAAGTGTTAAATTGCAAGTGTGAAGTCAGATTTAGACACCACAAAGTCACATGATTTCGTTTTCCTTACATGGAATTTCAAATTAATAATTTTTTTTTCATTAAACTTGTTACAAGTATAAACTGATTGATGTACAGTTAAAATACAAAGATCATTTTTAGGACTCTAAAACGTCCTTTAAACATTTTACCTTTTATGGTTGTTGCTCCAGTTCTCAGGACAAAGTCTTATGATTAACAAAACCAGGTAGAAGCAAGATGGAGAGATTTCATTTTTGTCATGCCCAAATGTGGCATAAATTCATGGATGCATTTCTTTTTTTCCTCACCATAAATGTATACTGTCATAAATTCCCCCATTTGATAAATGTGACTTATTTCTTATATTGTCTCTGCAGGTGAAAGAAGAGGCCCAACAATTAGCTCTAGTGTTTGAAACTGTTGGAGCTTTCAAGGTGAAACGCAAAGGTGGAAAAGGAAAGCAAATCTTTGGAACGTAGGTTCAATCAGCTCAAAGTTAAGAAATGTCTTGTTTGTCATTAGTGATCCATGGCTGATATGCATCTATATTGACAGTGTTACTGCTCAAGATCTTGTTGACATAATCAAGGCCCAGCTACAGAGGTACTCTTTTCCTATATATTTAGGTTTATGACATTGAAGCACCATGAAAATTTCAAGAACTCTCAAATTTTATGTGCGTCCATCAACCAGATCTAACTTGGTTTTGTTGCACATAATTCAATAGTTTATGAATTATCATATCACAAACTGTTTCTAAATTATTTCAGAACTTTGAAAATATTATAGATAATTTCAAAAGAATGATGAATCCTTCTTTTTGTACTGCACAGTGTAAATTTCACTCAAGATCATTTTTTAAAATTATCTGTGATTTTTCCTGAGTTGTCAAGTTCTGGATTTTTTTTTTCCTTTTTCTGGTCCTATTTAAGACCAGCTTTTGAGCTTTCACCTTATATCTGAAACCAATTTCCATGCTTACCTTGATTATGAGTAACCATTCAGAATTTGCACATGTTTAATGGTTCTGCAGATGGAACTAATTGAATGTCAAGGCCTTGTACACTGGTTGGATTCTTTGATGAGATTGAGTACTGTATTGCTATGTGATAAAGCATGCTTGGCAAACATACTGCTCTGATTGGGTGATGAGAGGACATTATAAAAGAAATGCAAACCTCAACCTTTTGTAACACTAGGATGGAATAAGAGTTTTAGGTTAAATTGCCCTGCCAAAAGAAGTTGTGTTTAGGGCGCCTTTTGAAACATTTGTTCAAAATTGCCCCATTCTCTTTGGGTAAATTGTTTCTGATTTTGAAACTTCGTAGTCCTGCTTTTCTATATAATTTTCTTTTTTTTTCTTTTTTTTTTAAATGAAAATTACTTTGGAATTGTATTTGGGAAAGTTACTATTTCATGATATGGTTTTTGAACTTTTACTAAAGTCACAGTTTATAGATACAGTTTCCTTTTTTTTTTTTTTCTAGATTTTTAAACCATATTTTTCAACTGTAGCTTCAAAGTAATTTTTTGAAGAAAAATATTAAATTTGTACTAAAGTAATTTCCCAATCATTCTGCATTTGGTCGGAAGATTAGAGAGAACTACAAATTGAAGTTTAACAGGCTAAATGGTGCTAGTTCTAAGCATTCAAAAGAATACCCTATCTGTCTTTTTGAACTTGTTCAGTCTAACAGACTTCCCGACAGCTCTTGCTGGAGATCTTTATGCAATTTGAGGAGGCCTCACTACCTGGACTATGGACTTTTTGACTTGTTGGCATCAAATATAGGCATATCTGTCTTACAAGGCTAATCTTATATTTATATAAGTTGCAATTTAGAGGATGGGCTGATGAGATTTCTTCTGCTAATTATAATTTCTCAAAAAATTAGAGAAACAAAAAAAATAACAAGGGTTCTATCATAATTTCCCCCTTCTGTCAGTGTTTTCTTGTAGTTGCTTCATTACTATACTGTTCCTTTTTTATAGGGATGTGGACAAGCGAATTGTCTCTCTCCCAGAGATTCGGGAAACAGGGGAATACATTGCAGAATTGAAGCTCCATCCAGAAGTTACTGCTCAAGTGAGGTTGAATGTCTTTGCCAATTAAAGATAAGCAGCTTTTGGAACCCAACTCTGTCGTAAAGATTTGTTCAACCACCTTGCTTCATTTAAGGTACAAGCTACATAGGCATCTATTAATCAAATAGTTTCTTAATAAAAGCTTTAATCATTCTAAGAACTGATAATGGGAGCCTGACCCTGTGGACCCCATTGTCTGGGGGCAGAATTATTGGATATTTGAACATATTTGAACACTAAACCTTGGGCTTGCTTGGTTTGAATTTTATGCCAAGATGACCTAAAATGTGAATTTTTCTAAAGAGATGTTTCAAACTTCTCTTGGTCCAAAACATCCAGCTGCCTAGTTGGTATCTTTGAGTTTTTGTTGGACGACATGGATGATACAGGCCTGTATGAAAAGAAATATTTCTTACATGATGAACTTCTTTTCTAAATGCTTGTCTGTTTCAAACTTGCTCCATGTTCTGTGAATAATGTTGGACCACTCCGCTCATTATTCTTTCTCTATGTATCTTGATTTTATTTATTTGTTTTCTTTTTTCGTAATTTATTAAAGAGATGAGTATGCACGCATTCTCATCAACAGCCACACATGCACTATGCTGAAGCAAAGAAGAAATTGAGTTTGAACTAAAGTTTTTTTGTTTTTTACAGATTGGATGCTATGAAAGTGAGACGAATTTCAGACATGATCATTGGAGGAACAAGATGTGTAATTTTTTGAAGTGGTAAGACTAGTACCATTAGATAGTCTCTGCTGGTTGCGATTGTCGTTTTATTCCTAGGAATAGCCATCTCCTACTTAGTATACCATGTTCTTTAGAATATTCTTTTAGTGCTGCCATATGTTACAAAACCTTTTGGAGAATCCAATTGCTTTTCTCTTCTTCTTTTATTTCTCTCTCTTTTCTGCTATGACTGGTTGTCAATCCACCACTAATGAGGATTCTTCTCAAAAGCCATATATCCCTTGGAGTGCAAAGTGTGGGGTTTTATTCGAATGAACTTGACAAGCATTTTCGTAATAAGCAACAAGGCAGACAGACACCAAATAGCTTATTCTCCTTCCATGACACCAGGAATTGAATTTAGCCAGTGGTGATCAAACACAGCTTCTTCTAGGCTAAAACAAGGCTGAAAAATCTAGGAGCCCAAAACTTATGAAAAGGCTCTCTTTTGATTGCAAACTCTGTAGTAACTTCTAAATCTTAATAGAAACTTATTGCAGGAGGTTCGAATTTGATAATGCGTGAACCATTAATATAATCAGAGTACTTAGGAACTTTAAGAATGCAACTGTTTGCTTGTATGAAAATCGATTTCTTTGAACCCTTTTGGCTTTTATGTCTAGCAGTAGAAATGAAGACATACTCCATATTAAAGTGCCTGTGTTTTGTACACCACTGGATCCTAAGAAAGATTCCCTACTAAAAATTTCTTCTTTTTAATTTTTAGTTGACACCCATATATGAAACCTTGTTACCCACCAAGATCCTGTCTTAAAATACTTTCTTTTTTTTTAATAATCATTGGATATTGGCCAGGTTCAGCATGCTCTTGCTGTCTTATGAGACATAGAGTGGTCGGTAAATTTTCAGCAGTAGTCCCACAGGCTCGAACTAGTAACCATTTAGAAATAAATGGTATCATGATCTGGGTGAGAATTCCATCCTAGATTAATGTATCATGAAGGGAAAAAAAACACGAAGGTGAAGATAAGTGGTTAGCATTGAAAGACCCTAGTTGGTGACATCAGAGAGCTGCAGTACTCCACCATGGGTTCCCCGAAGATAAACAGAAGCCGACAATATCATAGGCAAGAAATTGAGATAGTGGTAACGATTTTTTGGCAGTTCTCTTTCTCTCTCTCTCTCTCTCCATCGGGGGTGTCAGTAGCCCAGTTGTACTTGTCCCTAAACTTTCTTGGTCCAGATGCATCCAATATTCGGAGTATGATTCACTTCCCATTATCTTAATTTTGAACCATTACTAACACAGACATCAACTTTTGAAAGCTGAATGGGATTGTAAAATATGTACCCGACTTCCAAACTAGAGCCAACAAAATTGAATTGATTGTTTCAGTGATAATAATCAAACGGCAAAAATATTTGTTCCTCCACCCACTCAATTGTCTGACAACAAGTGTCACAATATTCCATTATTATCTATCTGGGTGATTTTTCAATCTTACATTACTACCCAATCTTGTGTATTCCCAAATAAAAAAGAAGCCGCCCCCATTGCCTGATTGATTGCTGGGAATTTAGAGCTCGCAAAGGAAATCGAGGAAAATTCAAGAATTATATGATTGTGTCCAGAGCCTTGAGTGCTAGCTTAGTTGGTATAATGTTTTGGAATCTAACCCAATGGTTATGGGTTTATCAGATCGATTTTAAGATCATGATTAGTCAAAGTATGCGCAAGTGGAACCTGAACATCCATGATTAAAAAAAAATGTGTCGAGAATCAGTAGCAGTAAATAGTGGGCTTTGGAAACACAAAATAGCATTTTGCTAGCCTGGGAAAAGTCCCCATCTTCAGACTTCACTTTTGTATCTATTTTGCACAGTGTGAACATAAAAAAGGAATTCTTTAAATGTATTTTAGAATCTACTACCTTTCCCAACAATGATAATTATGTGGGTAATCCTTTTACCTGTAAAATACCAACCGCCCGCTGTATTAATCTCTGTTCATACAAATGGTCAATAATTTTTTTTATTTTTAAATTAAAGATCAAGTAGTTGTGAATGTGAAGTAATAGTTGAATGAAATTTATCCAAGAGTCCCATGACCCAACTTGTTAATGAACGTCCACCGACCTGATTCTGTGTAATACTAACCACTACGCCACCATTCACTCAAAGGTGAGCAAATTTAATATATATATTTTTTATCCATCAATTTGTAAGTAACCTAAACTATGTGCTACTGACTTGTCAGTACAAAATTCAGAATCATGATAAGAAAGCATGCTTGCATTGGTAGCACTGTAGTGAGTGAGTACCCAATGATCCTTTTTCAAGGGCTCATCAATGGTGCCAATTGGGCACATGATGTAATTGTGAATGACATAAATATTAATTAATCAAATCCCAATTGGATTTGGGTCTAATCATCATGCTGAAGCAGACCGGCTTCCAACTCAGAAACAATTCTTTGGACCTAGAAACCAAAGTTTTTGAGTAAAGCCAGGTACTAGAACCGAGGAACGTCCTCATTTAAAGCGGAAATTGAGAGGAAAATTCCCAGAAAATACGTTTCTTGTTCATTAATTGGCTTAAAGACAGGACAATCACAGAAGCAAAACAGCGCCTAGCATTTGTCCTATGTCATGACTCATGACTAAACAATAAGGCTGCCACTCACAACACAGTAAAGCAACGAGGAGATCATCTAAAGGCCGTGCCTAGCTAGCTGTTGAATGTAATTGGAAAGTACGCCACTGTGAGATATTTATTAAAAAAAGCACCGGGAAAAAGGAAATTATTTGATCCATGATTTTCACAAAGTGCATGAGAGAACAGCTGTGATATGAATGAATACTTTGTTGTGAGTTGTGACAGTTTTCCGGGATTTAATTTGAAGTTTTGGACTGCAAAGGGTTAAACTTAAAACACCCCGACTTTCTTTTTATACTTGCTGTATGCGTTGTATTGTTCTTTGGACTTTATGTTAATATATATTTATCACGGAAACACCGAAGCAAGGGCTTCTTTTTTTTTTAACCCAAGCAACCGATTTCTCTGGTTTAAGTCTATCTCTTGTAGATTAGCTTGATTGAGTGGGCAATGAGGAGTAGCTTTATAGAGCAAGCAAGTTAATTAAACAATACTTTAATGTCATGGTTTTCCCTTCTTTTGAGCATGGAATAATGATATATATGTTTATCGAGAATATTGACAAAGTGATTAACCCCTCCTACCACATGTGCCAATGTCAATGACCCACCCTCTTTCCCCCTGTGTTTATGTTTGTGATATGTATTTGGAGATCTCACGCAATGTGCCCACATGCTTCCATTTGCCAACATAACATTCAACTAGACGTGCACAAAACAAACTCTACCTAAGCAAGAAGAGTGACAGATAGTTAGAAGTAAGAACTTAGAATTTAAATGAAAGAAATCAGGCTGATATGAGATGAGATGAATATGAATATGAATATGAATACGAATATGTAGTAGCACTATTTTAAGTCCCCATTCGAATGTTAGCAGCTAAGGCCTATAGAATAGTGCATTATCCGCCTAATTATAAAATAAAATGTAGTAGCATTAGGATCTACCATAACAAAAAATGGGAAGTGGGTCCAAAAAGCACGCAGACACCTTGTAGCAAACTCTTTGCGGCATGAGACAAGAGTACCTTTCTTGGGCACATCAAGGAACTGGGACTAGACCCCATCAGATATCATCTCAAATTTGGCTAAGCATATAATTACTTTGGGAGTAAGGGATGCTGCAGTTGGGTAGGCTAAGAGCTGAAAGTGAGAGATGGAACATTTTTATTTTCTAATAAAAAATAAATAAAATAAAAGAAAATAAATATATAAATATGCATCCAGGTGGGTGCATATGGGATGGGGGCAGTTACCAACTCAGCTTGCTATCCATTTATTCTTTGTCATTTAATGGAACAGACACAGCTGAGAGTTTTTAGCTTTATTGTCATCAAAAAACATACAAGAGGGAACCTAATCCACGACTTTTGGTTGTGGTGGTGGTGATGCCAAACTCTAGCCATGCTCTCTCTCTTCAGTGTCACACATCGCTCTCTCCACTCACACAGAACAAAAACTAATTTTAAAGGGTAAGGGAGAAAATTAAAAAAAATATAAATAAATAAAAGAAGAAAGGAAAAGATGCCCCCCCATCACTCACTTTTCGTGAATAAAATGCAACCATGAAGACTAACCGCACCTCAAAGAAGGAATTCAACTTCCAACATGTAGATCATCTTCAAGGTAAACTTAAATGAATTCAAAGAATTGATAATCATGAATTATGAATTAGGAATTATAATAATAATGATAATGATAATGGATTCAAATAATCATAATAATTCACGACTAATTAGACTTTTTGTCTGCCCCAATAATGTGATCAACCAAGGCCGGTGCGGAGAAGACAAGGTGTTGTTGGTTGGAGGTGAACTGGAACTTTGAGTCCCGGTGGTGGTGGACTTCGTCCTCCGGCGCCGGAAGGTTGAGATCCAACGGCAGGATGTTCCTCGCTGCCACAGCAGCCGCCGCCTTCTTGTGGTGATCATCGGGATCCAACTTCCTTGTTTCCATACTCATGTTGATTCGACTGCTTGTATTACTCCGGTGCCGCCGCATGTGGCCGCCCAAGGCTTGGCCGGAGGAGAATTCCGAGCCGCAAATAGAACATTCATGGACCTTAGACTTGTTGCTACTGTGTAAAGCTTTGTTGTTACCTATTTGGAGAGAAAGCGGCGGGCTGATCTTACTGAATTGGCCGTCTTCGTAGTAGTCGTCGTCCCATGAGGCGGCGGCGACGGCGACGGAGACGGCTGGCACTTTCTTCTCTTCGACTACGGCCTTAGGCTTCTTGTGACTCGCTCTATGCCCGCCCAGCGCTTGAAAAGAAGGGAAAGTCCTATTACATGTCTTACACTCATAAACGTAGAAACCAGCCTTTCCGCCGCCGGCGGTCGTGGCCGCCATCTCCGTGAAACTCGGACTGATAAACTTTTCTCCGGCACCACCGTCTTCAATCTTCCGTGGACCCAAGCCTTGCGCCAAGAGAATTAAGCAATTAGCCATGTCTTCCTCCTCCTCAGTACTCTCCATAACCTCCTCAGACGACGTCGGCGAAGAAATCGAACAATAATCCCCACGGCCACCTCCGCCGCCACCACTGGAGGAGCTCGACGTCATCACCGCCCCAAACGGCGACAAAGTCCGTTGCCTCTTGGTGCGCTTGCCTTTAACACCGGCGTACATGGTCGCTGGAGCTATGATTCTTGAGCTTCCATGAAATAAAAAGCAAACAAGGTAGCAAGAAAGGAAGCGAAGAGAGAGAGAGAGAGAGAGAGAGAGAGAGAGAGCAATGGAGGAAGCTAGGTGGGAGAATGGGTGGAGTTATATATAGTGAATGGTAGTATAATTAATTATGATATTAAAGGTCAAAAGACGAAACCGTGAACAATTACCATGAATGAGTCCGCCCTCCCCTTCCGTTTCCAAGTTCCAACCTTCAAACTATCATTATTATTAACAACCCACACTGTAGTTGTGGTTGTAGTTTGTAGTTGAGTTATGGTTGGGACTTGGGGTTGGATTACATACAAGTACTCTACAACAATCAAACAAACTTCTCCATTAATTAGTAACCTAAACTTAAACCACACAAAAAATAGAAACTGAACAATTAGGCTTTGAAAGAAAAAAGAAAATGAATAATTAAATAAATAAATAAAAAGTGAGTTGTTTTGTTGTGTTGTGTTAACGTGTGTGAGAGAGTAGAGAGTCCGTTTCACACACTCTCTTTATCACAGTTATTTTCCGACCCAAGTCACGAATAAAAACATCCATAAAAGCAAGAGATCCTGCACGTTAAAAGCGTGGTCTTACTCTTAGCATCTATTTATAAGAGTCCAGTCCAGTCCAGTCGAGTCCAGTCGATCGACACAACTTACTCACATTCCGCTAACCTTTATTTTTTTTTTAATGACCATGGATATTTGGGTCTATTTTCTCGTAACCTATTTTTACTTTCCCCTTTTCTCATCCAAAGCTCGTGGGAGTCTTGTCTGTCTGGGGTTGGGTTATAATACAAGTGGCGTTAATCTGCATGGGCATTTTGTGAGCGTTGAGATCGGAGGGCAATTGAATTTTAGTTCTTTACTTTTTCTCTTCTTAAAGCCTAGAGCCTTAGATTGAATTTGATTTCTTGGGTTTTAATCTATGTAAAGGTAGCCCACCAATTCAACGTTGGCTCACAGGTTCCTGACTTGAACTACTCATGCTTCTCCCACAGGTTCTTTGAATGACCTCTTTTGTAAGATTCTATCTCCTAATTAAAATTATCATTTTCTAAATCTAACTATTTGGGAAGCCTTCAGCCTTCAGCCTTCAACCAACTTGTCAGTTTACGAGGAAAGTCAATGAAAGGGAAATTAGGCTTCAGTCGCATTAATTCGTGTTTTTAACTCATCAGTTTGTGGAATTTAATTATGGTACCCGGCCCTCCAAATTATTTAATCAAGAGAAAAGGCCTTGTTTTATTTAATTAATTGATGTTGAATTTTTTATAATTTATTTGCTAGATGGATTAATGAAGGTCCTTTACTTTTTCTTTATTAAAAAATAAAATTATTCCACTCATTTGAACTTCCTTCAAATGATAATATATTTAGAGTTTGTTAGGTTATGTTTTTTAAAACTGTTTTTTCATTTGAAAAATAAGAAGAATAAGAAAAATACAAAGATTATGTTTTTGTTCCAAAAATCATGAAACATATAAAAAATATTAAATTTAAATAACAAGAATAATTTTCAGTGAATAACAAAATGATGTTTTATCTTTTCCAACGATTACCCTTATGATTTCCAACGTGGGGCGATATGCGTATTTTTTATATACAGGCGTTTTAATCAATAACTCTTAAACTTTATTTGGAAAAAATTTTGAAAAACAGTTCTAAAAAATAACTTTTATCAAACATTTTTAAAGACTCCATTCACTATTGTAACATAAATTTAAAAAGCATAAAAATTTCTTAATCTTTTTTTAAAATGTTTTAAAATTAAATTTCATGCATAAATATGTTTTAAGACAATCCCCAACAAACAAGTGAGAATAAATAAATTTTTTCATTTTTTTTTTTGATAAACAAAAAAAAATTCAAGGTAGTAAATTCCTCTTTTTTTAATGCAGCTACAGTTCAAAAATAATAATATGTTTCGTTGATCTTTGAACTAGAACTACTCATATATACACTTTAATAATACATTTTAACGTTCAATGAACTCTACCATTTGAGAGTTAGACATGATGGGCACAAGTGAGAATAATTTTAAATATATATAGAGAGAGAGAGATAGATAGATAGATAAATATTATACATTTTGTTTTCTAATTGTTAAATATATTCCTTTATTCTTTTAGATTATGAAAATCTAAAAAAATAGTTGTGAGATTAGATCTCATTAGCTTCTTTACTGGTCATTGCTCATGGATTTAAATGATCTATTAATTGAGGCAAGATTTAGGTAACGGTTGAAAACAGCCCATGTCAAAAAATAAGAATGAGTTATAAATTGAACACAAAACATATTAGAATTAACAATTTAGCCATTAATTGTTGAAAAGTGAAGATTAATATTAAATACTTTAAAGCTTCACATCCTTTTTATTCTTAAATTTAACAATCATGAATCGCTACAAAGACAGCTGAAATGATAAGTTTGTGGGATAAACAGCGTGAAAACTGTAATCGAATCGCTACTCAACGAAATCTTTAGCTAATATATAAAAGAAAGGCGAAGTAAAAAAAAAAAAATAACATCATGAGGTATTCATCTTAAGACCATGCATGACTCATCCTGTGACTTATAATAACATCTAAGCATCTTTCTTCTTACATAATCACTCAAAATTATTTTCATTTGCTTTTTTCCAGGAACAACAAAAAAAAAAAAAGAAGTTAAATAGCCTCAAATAATCAATATTTTATAAATCTAACATTTTCATTTTTTCTTAAAATATAACTTTTTTGGAACAAAAATACTGTCATTTTATACATTTACATATGTTTTTGAAAATAAAATGTTATTTTTATGCAAAAACATCAAAGATATTTTTATTAAAATTGTGTCAAAAATCGATGAAGGGTTATATTTCTGAATTCACCCTTAAAAAAATGCACACACATACACATTAAATAATGTCGAAGTGCACCTTAACCTAATTCAAAAAAAAAAAGTGAAGGACTCGAACAAATGCATGAGTGTCTTGAATCTTTCTTATATTTAGTGTGGCATATTTGGATTTTTTTTTATTATTATTATTTATTTATTTGAATGGTGATTGGGAAGCGGTTAATGTACAGTTGGCCCACCCACCAATACCAGTGATGCAACACACTTCTTGTTGTATGCACCAAAAATCACGCCGGTTAGATTCTCCAATTACCGTGTCTTAATTTCAACTATTTGTTTGGCAGTGGAAAAATTCGCTTTACAATGCTGAAGGTGGCGACATGTGCAAAGTATTTGTTATACTTAAACAAGTCATGTGTCCATTAATTAGGATCCAATTAATTAATTCCAGTACTGTTTTTTCTTTTGTGAAGGCGAAGCAAGGAAACCGTGAAATTGATGTTGTTTATGAATTTAAAAATAGAAAAAATGTTTTAATCATTTTTTTTTAATAGAGAGAATTTATTTTGAATTTGTTTAGAGCATTTGTGTGGAGTCTGTGAGGCTTTGGTCAGAATATATAGCCGTGAATACTGTGATCGAAAGCTCGAGCATAATGAAACTGGCCCTGCAGGCTGTCGTCTATTCTAGTTCTGGCCAGGGTTGAGCGTCTTTACTCACGATGGACGTAGACGTAATGTCAGGAGTTCGGCCTCTCATGTGCATTACCATCTTTGGAAGAGCGGGTTAGCTGTATCTCTCGAGCAGGCAGTGTCATGTGGTCGCATCACGTGTCAGCGCGGGGTCGAACAGGCGAGGAGATGCGGCGAGCAGTATCAAGGGAGCCAGGTCATGCTGGCGTAGACCAGGCGTCACCTTCTCCTTTTGTTTGAAGGGAGAAAGCGTTTGCCGTGAAGAGTGGACCACCTCACTCCTCGTGGGAAGAAGGGAATGGCAGGAGGGTCTGAGGTGGCTACTTTGGAAAAAGTGGTCTTTCATTTCAGGATCATTTCATCCCAGCAGGCGTCGAGAGGCGGTGGATCTGTATGTCGTTTCTTGTTTGTTTCTTAATCACATCTTACGATAAGTTAATCTTTCGACGTCAGGTAAGCTACGAAAATTCGAGGAATTCTGATTTGGTTATGATTTTTAAAATTATTTTTGTTTTAAAATAAAACAAGAACGATAAGGTGAATATGTTTGGTTTTTCGTTTTTTTTTTTTTTTTTTGAAAAACATGAAGAATGCAAAAAAAAAACATTAAATTTTGATAAAAAGAACGATTATCAAAACTATTTTCTCTAAAACAAGAATCAAAGTATCAAACATACCCTCTTTTACTCCCTCCATCTTTTAGCACTTAGAGAATTAGAGTTTAAGGGATATAATTATCTTTAATAAATGAAACTACAACATTATAGTAACTTAATTAAGTAATTTAATTAACAAAGGTTTTGTGTTTTGGGATAAAATATTATTAGACATTATTTTGATAACTAAATATTTTATTATAATATAGTAAATTGTGAACTCCCCTCTCTCTGTTTTGTCTTTTTTAAATTTGAAGGTTGTATTCACAAACTGAGCTGAGAAAGACATGTATGTATGAACTTAGGACTTTTAATAAAGCTTGGTTGAGACGCAAATGAAGAGGGAAGGTGGGGCCTTTTATATACGACGTTCACTTTAGTAAAATGAACAGTGAAGAGCACTGAGCTTGACAGACACTCCAGTTGGAAACGTCAGCCAGCAGAGAAAGAGGAAGGAGCTTCTAATCCACTTTGGTTTGTTGCAGCAACTAAGCTCTTCTTCTAACAAACCCCTATTATTAATTTCTCCTCCTTCCTTTTCCTTCTCTCAATCAATCAATCACTCACTCACTCACTCAAATAACCCTCATCCCAAATATTTCTTATTTTCCAAGTCAGCCAAACCCACTTCTACTTCTACTGGTAGATCACTTACCACCCAAAACCCTCCCCAAAAAAAAAAGTGTTAGCTGGGTTTTTCTAAAGCCTGACGGAGAACACAAGAGCATCTTTAATGGTTTCTTTATGTTAAAAATGTAATCCCATTTCCAGTACTGTACTGATTCAATTAATCAGAGTCTAGAATTAGGGGATCACGCCATGCTAGGTTGTCCTGATGAACTCAATGAAACTCTTAATAATTGAAGAGAATATTCCCCACTAATTATCTTTAGACTGATAGAGAGATTATAGGGTCCTGCACATTGCCATATTCTCAAAATAGTTCACTCACATTGCACTCTTTCTCTGCCCTTGCGGTTTATTCTTCACTCAAAAGTCTTCCCCCAACCCCACATCTTTCTACAATGGAACAGGAGAGGTAATGTGCAAGTCACCCCTAAATCATCCTTCCTTGAACCACCACATATCATTAGGTAACAACTCTTAGTTTACCACCCTAAACTCTAAGTGTTGACTTAGCAATTTGGAACACCTAATAAGTTGTCCAAGTGCCGCACAAAAACTTAACCAAAAAAATAAGTCCTACAAATTAAATTGAAAATTTGTCAACAAACACTCATTTCTAAATCCACTTAAAACGATATCTAAGATCACCGTGTTTCATGCTTAGCACTTGTCTAACATGGTGAAGAAGAAAAGAAAGAAAAGGAAAAGGTCATCATTTCTAGAATTTTTTTTTAAAAAGAGAGGAGCTACAGGTGGGCAACACAAGTCAATATCCGAAAGGTTTTGTCCAAATTATCCTAATCTATAGATTCAGTTTCTTTCTTACCATTATATTAAAAACAGGGGAGAAGACAGTAATGTGTTGTGACTATCAAAGCACCCAAGAATCAACCCCCATAAAAGGAGGCCGTGGGAAAGCAAAGACACAGTGGAGCTCAGCTGTGCCACAAGAGGGGCTTCGTGAGTGTTACTGCTGTTTGTCTTGAAGGGAGATGGAAATGGGAATGGAATGGGAATACTAGTGGTGTTGGTGGCATGGGATAGTATTAGTGGTAGTAGTAGTAGTAGTAGTGACGCCTTTACTAGTAGTGATATGTTGGGAGAACCACTTTAAGGAGTTGTAACTAATGCCATATACAAAGGAAAATGCCTATCAATCCACTCCCCCTCCTTTAACATTAATGACTTTATGCCAACTTCTTATAGCCCTCCTGATCCCACACTCCCTTCACACCACTCTTTTACTCCTCTCTCTCATCTACTTGTACTCTCTCACACTTGCCACGTGAATTAACACTCTCCATCAAAACTCTCTCCCAACCATGCCCCTAACAACTTGCTTTTTTTTTTTTTAATAACCTTGAATGTTTATCAAGTCAACTTACACACCTTGAATAATCTCAACAGGTCCTGAAGTTAATAAGGGTCTGGGATAACTCAAACCAATGACCATTGGATAGCGTCACCTCAACTGAGCTATCCCTTTTGTAAAACCCATGGCAACTTGCAAGCGTGCATCATCAAGTGTGCATTCGCAGCTACACGACACATTCAAAGAAACCGACACATTAAGTCTATTTGTAGGCTTTTTAATGCATTAAATTTTCATGGAAAACACCCTCACATGTAGTCACGGAGACCACGCGGCACACACCATGACACATCTCACGGTTTGGTCTATAACGCGACTATTACTCAAACACCATTTTCAGGAATAGTGGGGTTTCTCATTCTACTTTGCTAGTTTTGAAACACTAGCTAGTCGCTGGATGAGTGTATCGTTTACCTAATTGGGTTGCTTGCTTAAGCAAGTATGGTTAGTTGGATATTGTAATCAGAATGATGACTTGAACAGCACCATCAGACCATCCATGTGTTGATGTAGAAACACAGCTTCATACTGTTTTTCCTTAATTAGGAGCTTTTCTAGAAGTAATCCTATCATAGCTTAAGGCCTCTGCCTAATTCCCATCTTTGAAAGTTGACTAATCGAATTAAAGTTTTAGGGTTTACTTAGAACAGAGGAAACTATGATTGGCAGATATAAAACTGAAATGAGTACCTGTTAGACTCACAAGTTTAATCAAGTTTTCTTCACAAACTCCAATCTACCATTATCATAATCTATTTACAGGGCTATTTTCTTATTTTCATTTTCTCATCTCTCAACCTCTCTGTCCCCACCCTTTCTTTCTTTTTGGTATTACCTGATTAACATATGAGTTTACATTGGTTAGGTCCACAACCACCAGCAACTCTTTTTCATCATTCAACACTTTTTTTATCAGAAAATGGATTTAGAGCATTACAACTAGGAAACCAACCTTAAACCAATAATGAAAGACAGGATAGAATATCAGTTGAGCAGGTTGAGCTAGGGCTACAGAGAACATATTTGACTTTTTGAGTTAACCCAGCTGAGTTACCAAACGATTCAGATAGATTGATCAGTGATAAACAAATCAGGCAAGTGGAGAAGAGACTCTGACACAAGTATTTTATTTCATGTGAAGTTAGTGGCAATCCAGTTTTCAGTTAGAGGCACTGACCTGACCATTCAACAACACACACAGGTGTGAGATGACTTCCTGGGATCCCAAAGGGTCTGTCAGGAAAAAGTCACGAGTACTGAGGTCAGCATCAAACAAGAATACCCAATAGCATTGAAAGATGACTTGGAGAAGATGAAAGTGAAAAAGAGAAAAGAAAGTCATGGCTTGCAGCAGTTGAAACTTAAAAAGTAGTTAATCTTGGGATTGCAGTTGAAGACTTTGATGGCGGTAAGATAGGTTTAAATAAGATCTTCTTGCTTGCTAGTCTCCATTCTCATCATCTGCCCTGCAAAGCAAGTTGCTTAAAGCAGCCCGGTAGCTTAACCAGTCGAGCCTGTTTGCCATACTTTTTTTTTCAATTTCTTGACAAGGGTATTCCAATTTCCAATTATAAAAGTCAAAATCAAACACCAAGGACATTGTTGGTTCATATTTTTTTGAGAAGCTAACCCAGAAGCGGTTTGAAAGCACGCAAAGCATCATTTGTGTTATCCCCAAAAGCTATTTCTGCCTACGTGATCTCAGTGTTTTTTAGAGCAAAAAAAAAAAAACCAAATATATTAATTTTATATTTTATTATTTTCTTGTTTGAAAAACGATAATCAAGCATCTGCACAGAGAATTTCTTAGCCATGGTCCAAGCCAGTGAGCAAACTGCCCCACACAAGGGGGTTTAGCACAGCCTCTGAAAATTCTCATCATTTTTTTCTCCTCCATCTTGATTTAATTCACAGCTTATACTGAATGATTATTATCATTTGTTAAAGTCCCAAAAACAAGCAAATGAAATGGAAAAAACATGCATAAAATTTAAATGCGATTAAAATAAAAGCCATAATGTCGTTTTTCATGCAATGTACAGAACCATGGAATGATATCTTTTTCACAAGTATCTAATGGGTCCATGACCATAACAAGCTGTCAAACACAGCATACTGCCACCTTACCCAAAGTAGTTGAATGCCTAACTGAAACAGAGCATCATGTAAGCACAAATCTGGGGCGGCAATTATGAGGATACAGTTATAAAGTTTCTACTATCACTGACAAAATGGAGTTTTAAGACCGAAATACTGTTGAAAAAAATTTCAAAATTGGTTTAGAAATAAAATTAATCTCTTTCCAGTAGTGCGTATTATGTAAGTCGTGGGCCAATGACGATTGAAATTATTAAATTGTGAATGTCGATATCAACAGTGTGTGATTGGAATTATTAAATTGTCGAATGGCAATGTTGATTAAATTAAAGAATTACGAATGTCATTTGTCATGTCATGATGATGAAACATAATAGTGTTAAAATGGGGAGTAAAAGGCGAGCAAATAAATACCGAATACTCGTTTGTTTTTCGATTGAAGAAATTTAAAATCGAATCTGTAAGTCAAAAATGATGATTGAATCGAGTCAAATCCATGATTTATGATTACGATGTTTGAAACTTAAAGGAAACGCTATAAAAGCAGCGGCGTTTGCGAATCATTAGTTTGGGCGTTAATTTGGTTAAAAGCCCAAATTCGCCGTTTTTTCGTAAATCTTATTTAGGTCTAAAACTCAACAAAATATGATGCGCTTTTGGCAGGTGTTGCTTGGCACATTCTATAGCCCACCATACGCTACAGTGAAGGGTTGAGAATTATGAATCCTTAAAAAGTTTGAGGAAAAGTGGGATATCGAGTTATCGATTAAAAATAAAAACGAAAAATATAATTGGCGAGAATATATCGTGAAAAAATAATTAGGCTTCGTACTTAGAGATATCGCTGTAATCAACTATAAGTACTATACAAGCCAATTGTTGGTCGATCACGTATCTTGCATTGGAGTAGTCATGAGTGATTAGTGTCACTCTCTTGAAAGCAAATTATATATTATTAAATTCTTACGTATCTTGTGAACATTTTAAGATCGATAGTCGTATCGCTTTTTAAAAAAGTTTAAATAATGGGATAGTCTTAAACAAGTATTTTTAAGTAGATACCCATATCATTACGTATGCCCCAGTAGTCCACCTGAAGCCAGAACTACGAATTCTTTATATATATTGATGTAGATAGATAGAGAACTTTCTACTCAAACCAGCCCCATAATTAGATGCTATTTGGATTGGAAAAATAGCAGAATCAATAGGCACGCCCACCATGAATTAGCCCCATTGCAGTAAGGTCAAAAACGGACATGAAAATTTTCCAATTATCAACAGGTGAAGATGATCCAATATGATGGAAGAAATAGCCTGACCACTGCTGACTTTGATGCACTACTGATTGTGAACAACAAAAGACAATCCCAAGAGCAACAAGGGGAACCATCCATGCCACTAGACACAGTTTTAGCAAGAGCAAAAAGCCAATAAGGGGACACATTCCACAAACTATAGAGCAAGTAAGAAAGCATAAAATTTCAACTCAACACAAAGACAATTACATTCCACATTCACAGCACAAAAGCTTTTATAGGTAGACTCAACATTACCCAACAACATTTAACAATGTCTTCATTATTATGACTAACACTTGCTGCTGCACCACTACATTGGAACATCCTCAGGCCTGAGCATGAAAATCATATTCAGCTCTATACAAAAACTGGCATGGGAAGCAGCCAATAGAATAAACCTGAAGCGCAATCATACCGGAGTCAGGCCAACGACACCTGCATACAACCACTCAATATGAGAAAGGTGCACATTCAGGAGATATCCATCATATTTGCTTTATTGAAATAATATTTATGGAGTACAAAAAGGATTATCACAAAGATTAGCACGACGTGCTGTTCATGTCCCAAATTTCGGAGGTAGTGTAGCAAACACCCTTCATGCTTGTTTGATTGTATGATTCTAAACATCAAACAGGGATGGAATATTACAGCTGCAGGCTACATGACCTAAAAAGGTGTACCATGATATTCCTAAGTCCCACCTCAGGTTTAAAGTTCATCTTCCTTCTTTTACACCCCTAAAACACTGAAAACCTATGACAATCCAATCTCATGTACATGGAATTGCTCCAATTATACAGCCAGGGCTGGGATTTCACTTTTGCAGGGAAAATTCCATCCTAGACTGCATCACATATTCCAGCTACCTAAATAAAACTTCCCTAAGTCATATTCCATCCAAGGGTGGAGGAATTTATAGATCTCCCATACACCATCTGATAGAAAACAGTGCTCTCTTAACTATTTGTGGGTGATGGCAAAAGATCATAAGTTTTCTATCAAAAGCTTTCTTTACACGCAATTAACAAAAAAAATGAAACAGAAAAACAGGGGAGACATTCGCACTGCCCAGGCTGTGAGCCAAAGATTCCTTTCAGCAAAATTCTAACTACCCAAATCAAGACCACCTCTTCCCAATTTATACAAGGAAGGAGAAGTGACAAATTCCTAAATAGCCCCTTAACTAATTATTTCCCTGCCCTCCTCCAGCTCTTTGGCTATAGGTTTTAAGGGTTGGACCCCTAGCAGTGCTTGCCACATTGCCGCCCCCTTTCAGTCCAGCCTTGTCCTCAAGGCCGAAATGAGGGAACTGAGCTCTAAAATCAGCTTCGCTCATCCACATGACCTCCTCCTCGGATCTGCCCAGCCATTTGACCAATGTCTAATCTCTCTATTGTTTCCTGTCAACTAAACACGTTAACAGGATGTTTTTAGGCTCAGATCCCCTTTCTTCCACTCCAATGTCTGTAGGGAATTCTGCTTCAGTGGGGTGCTGTCCAGTTACCCGTTTCAGCATTGAGACGTGAAATACAGGATGCACCTTGGACTCAGCAGGTAATTCTAACCTGTAAGTAACTTCCCCCAGCTTGGAAGCTACTCTATAGGGCCCATAGTATATGGCTGACAGCTTCTGGTTTGCCCTTCTTTGAAATGAAGACTGCCTTTCCGGTTGCAGCTTCACTAATACCATATCTCCCACTTGGAAATGTATCTCCCTCCTGTGCCTGTCTGTTGTGGTCTTCATCCGCTGTTTGGCACACTCCAGATTACTCTTTAACAGCCGCAAAATATCATCTCGCATCTTAAGTTCATCAGCAACTGCAGCCACTCTAATTTCTCCTGGTAAGAATTGTTTGATTGTGGGAGGTGGTCGCCCAAAAACTGCTTCAAAGGGGGTCATGCTGGCTGCCGATTGAAAACCAGTGTTGTAACAATATTCTGCCCATGATAGCCACTTACTCCAATGATTGGGTTGTTCAAAACAAAAACATCTTAAGTTTCCAAACAGCGATTCAGTACTTCAGTTTGCCCATCGGTTTCAAGGTGATAAGAGCTGCTCATTTTTAGTGTAGTTCCCATGGTTTTAAAAAGCTTTTGCCAAAAATTGCTCATGAACAAGGGATCACTATCTTTTACTATTGAAAGATGCACCCCGTGCAATCAGATGATTTCTCTAGCAAATAATTCTGCCACTACTCGTGCTGTGAAAGGGTGCCGTAGACCCAAAAAGTGGGCATATTTGGACAATCTGTCCACCACAACCAATACACAGTCAACTCCTTTTGAACGTGGCAAGCTTGAGATAAAGTCCATATTGAGGTCTTCGCAAACATGGTTGGGGGTTGGTAGCGGCTGCAAAAATCCGGCGAGACTCAAGGATTCATATTTGTTACGTTGGCACACGAGACAGTCGGCGACATACTTGCACACCTGTTTCATCATTCCTCGCCAATAATAACTTGCCGCAATATGTTTATATGTCCTGAGAGCTCCAGCATGCCCTCCAGTAGGCGTAGAATGAAATTCCTCAATTAAATTAGATGTCCAGGAAGAAGAGGTTGGCTATAACAATGCGGTCGGTCTTTGTAATATAACCTGCCTGCCACTAAGGAGAAGTGTCCTTGACTGCCACCATTTGTCTTCACTGCCTTAAGTAAAGGCTCCAACTCCAAGTCCTTCTGGACAGCCTGCTCTAACTCTGCCCAGTCCATCCACTGTGGGATGGAAAGTGTTTATAGGTCTTTTTCATCAGCTCTCCATAATAATGCATCGGCTGCACAATTGCTCTTTCCTGGTTTGTAGATGATTTTGAAATCATAGCCCAATAGTTTAGCCACCCAGTTTTGTTCGGCAGGTGTAGTAATTGGTTGATGGAGCAAGTGCTTTAGGCTATGCTAATCTGTTCTAACTTGGAAACGTCTCCCAATTAGATATGGTCACCAGTGTAGTGAGTTCCTTTTCGTAGGCTGATTTACTCCACCATCTTTCTGCCAAGGATTTGCTGAAAAAAGCAATAGGTCTGTTGGACTGCATCAATACAGCCCCCACACCTGTCCCAAGGCATCACATTCTATCATGAAAGCTTGGGTGAAATCTGGTGCAACCAACACAGGAGCGGAGGTGATGGCTAGTTGCAGCTAATGAAAGGCTGCTTGGGCATTCTGGTTCCAACAAAATTCTGTCGCATTGCCCCTTTTTAACAAGGCTGTCAAGGGTTGTGCCAATCTGCCGTAATCTTTGATAAAACGTCTCTAATATCCAGTTAGTCCGAGAAAACCCCTCACTTCCTTGAGGTTCTTTGCAGTAGCCACTTTTAGCACATTGGCGCATTTTGTTTGGGTCCATCTTCATCAAGTCCTAACACCATGCCCAAAATATTGCAATAATTGTACAACCCAACTAAATTTTTTTTTATTGACCTTTAACTAATTAGCAAGCAAAATACTCCAAAACAATATTAAATGTCTAAAATGAAGGGGTCCATACTCATCAAAATCAATTCAAACCATCTCAGATGTGGTCGGAACAAATCTTTCATGGTTGCTGGAAAAGTGGAGGGAGCATTCGTAAGTCCGAAGGGCCTTACTAGAAATTCATAATGTCCAGAGTGGGTGCGAAAGGCCATCTTGGAAATGTCTTCAACTATCACCGGACCAGGTATACTGATCTCAAATCTAATTAATGGTATATGCCCACTTTAACTCATCCAGCAATTCTTGAATGACTGGGATAGGATATTTATCAGGAACAGTTACCTTGTTCACTTAGCGGTAGTCCACGCAAAAATGTCAGCTTCCATCTTTTTTCCTTACCAAAGCACTATCGGAATGGCTAGCAATTTACTAGGCAGAGATGCCAACGCCAGCACTTCACTAACCAGCCTTTCCATTTCATTTTTTGAGTAGTTAGACCATAGGTGGACAGACGCCGATCAAGTAGCACTGTAGGAAAAGGAATCTTTTTATGGTCTCGACACGACCGAAGGAAGTTCTATAAATGGTAAATAATTTATCGTAGTGCATTGTATTGCAGTGAACTCTTTTTGCTATTGGTCATTGAGATCAGGCTTAGTCACCAGATGCTTAGGGAGATCATCAATTGACTAAATAAGTGCGCAAAAATCTATGTCTCCCATTTTGTGTAGTGACCTGGCTAAGATGGTGGAGCGCATAAGTGTCAGGTCTCCCACAAGAGTCACCTAGTCGCCCCGTTGTTTGAATTTCATGGTAGGTTCGGCCCAATTAGATCTTACCTCCCCTAAAGTTTCCAGCCACGCCACCCCCAAAATAATGTCCACGCTCCCTAAAGGAAACACATAACAATCCACTTCAATTGTCATTAGTCCCAATGCAATAGTAACCCCTGATCAAACCCCCATTGAAACTGATCGAGAACCACCTCCAAGGCATACTCCAAAACTGCCTGTAGATGTTTTGTGAAGTCCTAATTGACCGATCGTGATCGACAAAAACAGCTGATCGGCTCCCGCTTATCCACCATCAACACGACTCGAATTTTTGATTCCGCCGTAGAATCCCGCCTTTGGACCCATAATGCCCCCCAACGCGAACATATACAACTCCATGGTGGCTAGGTGGGTCTCTGGATGAGATGTGGGTAATGACGAAGTCTCCTCTAGGATTTTCTATCTCACAATCTGCTGGCCCGGGGATCTTCATCCTCACCCATAATCAAAGGCGGCTGTATCTCATGGCACAAAGTAGTGGGTGATAGGGTTGCTTGCAACGAAGCACAAACCCTTGTTTCTAAGATCTTGGAACTCACTGTTGTTGAGGCGCTCGCGCCACTTACTCGGTTTTTACAAGGCTGAGGTGCCTGAGGTTTGCTCGACGGATCACGATGAGCCAGCCGCGGGCCTCGCGCCTGGGTCAGCCGGGTGATGAAGTTCTTTGGGTGTGTTAAGTCAGCTCCACTGGTGTTGAAGCCCAGAAGAGCCATGTTTGGCCCAACAACAAGGGCCATGATCCACCTTTAGGGGCGGGTTCATGCTGTCGCATGCCAGAAACCATCAATCGCGGCCTACACCCACTTCATGATCGGGCCCCCTTTCTCGACAAGGAACTTGCGTTCTACCTCCCGTGCAAGATCCATGGTCTCAAAGATGTCGATCGCATCTTTTAAAAAAATCTAGACTCGGACGTCTTCACGCAACCCATTTAGAATAAATTTCCAAACAAAGTCTATCCAGGCCTTCGATTATGGGCCGCCTCATCTCAAACTTGAATGTATTCAAATGATAGTTCAAATTGCTCATGTCGCTTAAAACTCAGATGGTTTGCCACCATCTCCCCGGGCAAAAGCACGTTATAAATTAGTCCAGTCGATTCGGGGTTCCAAACCTCTAGCCAACGAGCCCAGTGGAGGGCTGTTCCTTCCATACAAACCATGCTGGCCATTGAAAGCCTTCCAACGCCTCAGCGCTGGGAATATGGAAATGCCGCTACATCTTGCTAACCACCCCAAGGGATCAACTCTAGTAAATGTGAGGTCCATGTATTTTTTATGGTCAGATTGAGAATCATTCGCTTCACCTGGTTTGTCTCACTGAAATCATTCCTAAACTCCTTTGTTATCGACTGACTCTTTCGCTTAATCCGACCATTCACCGCCCCATTCAAGCCGTATGGCCTCACCCCTCATTAGATGAGAGAAAGCAAATTCGACAGGGAGTCTAACTTAAAGAGAATCTTCTGGTTAGCCTCCAAGCTACGACACGCGATCCTTGGTCCTCTTTGACGACCTTAATCTGAGAGCCACTAAGCTTTTTCATGCCATCGATACCAGTTTCTACACGAGATTCCATTCCTCGACGGCATTCACGAGAAGAAGGAAACCGCAGGTCAGACTAGTGATAGAAAACAGTGCTCAAACTCTTTGTATAAGATGGAAAAAAAAAATTCAAGTAAGTTTTCTATATAAAAAGCTTTCTTTACACGCAATTAACAAAAAAATGAAACAAAAACAGGGGAGACATTCCCACAAAATTTAGTCAGGAGCTGAAGATTTTAGCAAAATTTAACTACCCAAATCAAGACCACCCTAATTTATACAAGAAAGGAGAAATGACAATTCAATAGCCCTTAACAAATTTGCTTCAGCTTCCTCCCGCTTCAACTATAGTTTATGGTCAGATCCCCAGCGCTGTCGGGCAAAACCTCCATTAAACATACTGGTCATTCCCCCATCACCAAGCGGTACCATTTTTTTTTGCAAAAACAAGAAAATATATTCATCAAAAGGAAGACCCATTGAATTCTCACAAGTATAAGAGGGTTCCAATTAAGGGACAAAAAGAAGAGGCTAATAAGAAACAAAAATCCATCGCCAACCATACCACGATCCCTCATCTACATCCCAACCTTGTCAAAAAATCAACCGGTCGGGGTGGTTATTCCAGCAATGTCCATATTTGACTACACCACAAGTTACAAAGAAAGATTTCATTCGAAATGAGAAGTCTTTGTTGTCAACCGCACAGTTTCTTTCTCCAAATACTCTAGAATATATAGCGAAGGCGCTCCAATCTTGTTACTTTCCTTCAATAAAGGAGCCTCCCTAGGAGATTCTCATCAAGAAGGGAACACCCAATTAACACCAATAATGGCTAAGAGGAGATCCCAAAAAAAAAAAAAAAAAGAATTCTCATCTTATGAGACGATCAATAAATGGTCAACCGTCTCCTCCTTCCCACATGATTAACACTTCCCAAGAAAGCCTCTAAAGTTAAAAACCCACCTTAAGAGTACCCAATGCAGTTCCAAATAAACTGGTGAGGGAAACATTGTCGTTTGCTCGATCCAAAACCTAGAAGAGATGCCTCACCGAGAAGCGCCCATCACTAGCCTCCTCCAAAACCATCAAGTCATCTCTGGGCTAGTAATCACTCTATCTTTGACCAGCTGGGAGAAAATGTGAGTAGTTCTCCTAATTCTAAACCATTAAATGGCCTAGCAAAGCAAGGGATCCAACTCCCTTCCTCCCTAGAAGAGTCCCATAAATCTAAAACCAAGGCCTCCTTGTTTACTGCCAAAGCAAAAAGAGAGGGGAAAGACTCACAAAAAGGCTTCTCCCCACCGCACCAAACATCCATCCAAAAGCGCAACCTACAACCATTCCCTAGAGAAAAAGTAGCAAGAGGGAAAACCCTATCCCATTCCTTTCTAATCTCTTTCCAAACACCCGTTCCATAGGCACCCTTAGAGACGCGAGAGCACCAACCTCCTCTTTTCTCCCCAAACTTCCAAATATACCCTTAAAGGGAGTCCCTTTCGCCAGGTGGTGCACCAAATCCACTTACACAAAAGGGCCTTGTTCCGTTTAAAGAGATCTCTAATTCCCAAGCCTCCAGCCTTCTTATCTGCATTGACCGTAGTCTAATTTACAAGGTGAAGCTTTTTCACCAGATTTCCTCCTCCCCACAAAATGTCTTTCTAAATCAGCTCTAACTCATCCCAACCCTCTGTGCGCATCTAAAAGGGACATAAAGTATACAAGTAAATAAGACAGTGTCAAGGTGATTCTTCCCTTGAGAAATATTGTCTCTTCCACAAGGCTAGCCTCTTTCTGAACCTCTTCTCAATCACATTCCACACAGCCATAGAATTATGAGGAGCCCCCAAGGGGAGACCCAAGTAAGTGGAGGGGAGAGACCCCACCTTGCAACCCAAATTTGAAGCCAAGATCTCCACATGAGTAATATTCCCCTCTAGAATAATCTCACTTTTGTTCAAGTTGATTCTTAGCCCCAAAATAGCTTCAAACCACATCAACAACCAACTAGTCCTAATCTGCCCCACAGAACAGAAGAGAATCATCTACATACAACAAATGAGAGATAACGATCCCTCCCGGAACTACCACCTATTCTGCAAACCGAAATGAAGCCCCCATCAATTGCTCTAACAATGAGGCAGCTCAAAGCCTTCATCCCAAGCACAAAAAGGTAAGGAGACAAAGGGTACCATTGAAGGTACCAATTTGATCCATTTCATAAATAAACACGACCAATTAACCCACCATGGAAACTCCTTGTTGCAAACTAAAAGATTGCCTTCCTACATCCCTCATAACATTTTGTACAATCATGCATAATGAAGCCCATCGTTTGATATGATACCCATAAGGGGTTGTTATCTCTGCAACAACGTTGAGTGCCACTTGTTTTGCTATCCAATCAATTTGCTCCTCTTACAAGCACTTTGTGTCCACTTCATGTAGCCTTCATTAATTGATGATGTGGGTGGAGACCTGAAGAATCAAATGTCCTCCACTCCTGATGAGTTTCAGAGAAAGATGCATGGACATGTCAAAAAAATATTCAGCTGCAAGTATTTAGGGTCCAAACCTTACAAATTATTCAAGAATCCCCAATACATATTTGCAGGACGCTAAATGCCTAACCTGAAAAACTTTAAAATCCTTTCCTAAAACCACCAAAACAAAATGTTTTTAGAAAATAAATTCCTCAGTTTCTTCTCTTCAAAAGGTGTTTTTAGAAAAAGGAATTCCTAATTTATTTTTTTACCTAAATCTCTTACTGACACACAGCACTAGGTAACCATGCACCCTATTGAATAAAGTTCTCTCTCCAGGAACGTTTAAGGAAGCAGTAATCCGCTATTTCTAGACATATTTTGTTGATTTGCAGTTAATCAGTTCAATTCCAGGTAGTGATATCAAATTGAGAGACAAAGCAAGCACAAGGTAATCTTCCTAATCCAGGTGATAAGAGAAAATGGAAATGATCCCAGAAAGAAAAAGGAAGAGTATAATCCAACATTTGCCTACCACATGCCAATCTTCCACCTGCATTGCCAGTGGTAAGGCTAAGTTCATGCCCACCTACAGAGGCAAGGCACCAAAAAGGAAGTAGATAGAAACGTTACAGAAGATAAGAAATGGTACACCACACCTTGTAAGAATGTGTCTTTTAAGATTCATTCAGACAACAAATTCCTCTAACAAGTATAGTTGAAATTTCTGAACAGCATTTAATATAATGATATATAGAGTTTTACCTTCCCAAGATCATCCTCGAGTTCATGAACCACCAAGGCTCTTCCAATCACTGAATTAGGTCCACCTAATGGTATCTACACATTTCATACAAAATTTCAGTAACAAAGATTTCTAATCAAGAACCAAAAGTCCTAAATAACTCAGAAACTATGCTAGCACATGGAAACTAAAATGCATCCCCTACCCATCCCCCAAAAGAAAAAAAGGGAAATCCAATTTTCAAGCGCACTCCGTTATCCAGAATTGTTGCTTCAGCCACCCTGCATTACAAAGAACAACAAAAATGTAGTGCCTCAAGCAGAAAAGATAACAAGAATTAAATTAAACAAATAAAACATGTTGTACCTTCAGCATTAGCAACTATGTTTCCCCAGGTCACCCGCATGGTGACATCATCTTTGGGAGCACCATGTGTCATCCCATTTGGATTGAAATGTGCTCCTATTATTCCAAAGGGAGAAGAAGGACATAGAAAATTAGTTTTTAATTTTCATAAATTTAACTATGAAAAAAACCAACAATTGTAAGTCAAAATTGAACTACAATCAAATCCAACCTGTTGACATGCACCCATTTGTTGTGTCACCAAACTCATGCTGCACAAGATAATAAAATCAAAACTGTAGAATTCACAAAAGATTCATTCATTCTCATCCACAGACATACAAAGCTACGATGATAAAAACACTCACAAGATGGAACCCATGCTTCCCTGGAGTAAGCCCAGTAATCCGAACATTGACAGTTGTTGGGCCTATATGGAGTAAAAATACATACCACCATCAGCTTTTAATTTAGTTTCAAGAAAGAAGAAGAATTATCCATAAAAATATGATCCTGAATTTTCATCCTGCGTCTTTGGTTTCCATACAGATATGAGTTACTGCAATTGAGCTAAAACACTTGTCTTAAGCTTAGTGGAGACCTTTCTGATTTCTGAGGTGAGAAATAAAAAAACAGCTCGGACACAATTCAATTCCTTCGCAATTCTTTTCTTTTTCATACATTTTTCTCAGCAACCAAAAGCACCGTAAAAAACAACTGAGCTTTGTTTGGTCGGTGACGCATTGTATAAAGAATAACGCTAACCCGAACACCTAATAAAGCAGAAACTGTTATAAGATTTCAAATTTCCATTTCTTTCCAATATTTTGTCTGCAATCCAAACCCAGCACTAAGAGGATGGAAGGAAATTATTTCCGATTTTCATCTCTTATCCTACATTTCATAGGAAACCATAAATTAAATATCATCCAATTTCTCAGGCCTAGAGAAATGAATAATTAGTCAACTCCCCAATGCAAAGCTCCTAATTTTTCATCCATTTTCCCACGTGGTCACAGAATCAATAAGAAAATCAAAGAACTAACCATCGTCTTCTTGAGCCAAGGTGACGACGCCTTCAACGGAGGAGTTTCCCTTGAGGACAGCGACGGCTTTCTTAGTAGCGGCTACGACGGTAAGGTGGGACTTGGGATGGTGGCAAGAGTTAGGGGTTATGAGTGAGTTTGAGGGGAGAGGCCATGGAATCTGGGAGAAATGGAGCTGAGAATTAGAGTAAGGGTTAGGTTTGGAAGAGAGAGAGATATGGATGGAGCAGTGGAGAGTACAGGAAGCAGCCATGGCATTAATACAGCCTCAGATTGCATCAGATTGAGATAGACAAAGTTTTGGCTCCCACTCATCCCTGATCAAGAGCATCTCCATGCTTTCTTAAATGGTTGGTCAAATTAAGAGCTGAACTGAAGCTCATCTTACAGGGTTTGAGTCGATGAGGCTGGTTCCATTGGGTCCATTCCCTACTTCTTTACTTAGATTTTTTTACAAAAGAAAGCTTTACTCCTAAAGGTCTGATGAGGAAGTCCAATTCTGGTTCAATTTGTTAATCAATAACTCAGTTCAGTGCTGGTTAACAGTTTCTGTGAGTCTGAGTAAATCCTGAGGGTTTAGTTGTTCTGAAGTTGAAGATCTGTCCTGACTTAATATGTGTGTTTAATGAGGTGCTGAGGCTTTGTTGTTCTGGCTGTGTAAAATGATCATCCAGGTCAGCCATTCTTTGTTATTTTATTCAGCAACCTCGTCATAGCTGGTTGTTCGGTTATATTAAACTATGTTGCACTAATTACTCTAAGTTTCGCTGTTGTTTTTCAATACCTCTCATTATTCTGAGTCAGTGCAAAAATTTTAAAAAGTCTCTAATAGAAAACGAAAAATGGTTTATTCTTTCTTGATCCATAAAGTCGGTGGTTCCGCTCAAAATAAAGAAATTTTTGTTATTACCAACAGCACGAAGTATGGCAATACTGGTTTGGTATTTGACAATCTCTTAAAGCCGTATGGCAGTTTCTGAACCCATCCAGCTTCGTTTATTTTTCACCTCAAATTTATTTAGCTAAAATAACTAAAAGCTGTAACAGTTAATGTATAGAAGTGTAGACTTATGAAATTTCAAATCCTACTTGATTTATATTTGAGATTTTTGTTTATTTTAATATTTTAATATTTTCTTTTATAATATTGAGAATAGAACAATATTTGATAAAAACAAAGATTCTGTTCAGAACTCATTATTGGGTAACATCTTAATTATTAAGAATATTGAGGTTAAAAAGATAAAAGGAAATAATAAAACATTAAATATAATTAAAAGAAAGCAGTATGATGGTAACACACTGTTCTTTACTCTGATTGAGTAATGAACTAACTCGCTGAAACTGACAAGCAATCGAACCAGTTTCTAGCTAGCTTGATGGGAGCGTATAGAACTCGGGAAATGTCTTGTTACGATCCTTGCTCACTAGCTCATTGAGCAGCCAAATGAACTGAAGAGGTTTAACTTTTCAGTTAGTCGAGCCATCGCACGTCGCGCTGCACTCAACATTAAACAAATAAAAATAAACGCCACCTGGAGTACCTACTTCAAACCTCCAAAAATATTATGCAAAAAGAAAAATATAGTAGTAATTTTCTCTCAGCATTTTAATCATCCATATGAAACAGAGAAGAAAACTGTGTTCCCTCTGTAATTTATATATTTTTAAATTATTATCCTTGTATAACATGAGAGAAACAAAATGTAAAATAAATCTAGTTCAAATGAGAGGAGAGAGGGTGATAAGAGTATATAATATATATAGTATATATATATGTATTTAATCTATTATTTGTAAATCCAGTTTTATTTCTTTCTAGTGTCTTAGTTTGCATTTTTCCAGCCTTGAGCCTTTTGGTCATTTTTTCTCAAGTTCAAAACAGACAAAGAAGTTCATTTATATCATGATTTATGATCTATATATCTTTAATACCAGGTAACTGATAACCTGTCAAAATAATATAGTGTTCTGATTGAGTTTAATTCCATAACATGACTAAGTCAACAATAGTTGATTCCACAAACCCAAAACAAGTCAAAATTGTCCTACCTTCCAACAAAATTTTTAAGAGCCCCCAACCCCGCCCTCAAAACTGTTGAGCCCAAACAATACACCATAACGGCACCATAAGCTGCCAAAGTCAGTTGAGATCAGCTGTCAATTTTACTCAGCGGTTAACACTGACTGTCACTCCGCCTAATTCTCAGGATCCAAGAAGTCTCATCAAAATGTCACTAAAGGCTCCTGTCTCTGACGATAGCAACTGGTTGACTCCAGTTCTTCATCAATAAAAACCCGTGTTCTGGAGTTTGAAATAAGATTCTTTTTAATTAGCTAGTGTCAATTTATTTTTAAAATTAGTTGTCTCGGTCTGGGTCTGCTGACCATCGTGAAGGTTGGTTCCAGTTAAACGTTGAGCTGATCCTGTAACAGTTGCTTTGAATTTTTTTTAAAGCAACACGGCACGGTCGTCGGTCCTGCTTTTATAAATTTTTAAATGAAAGAAAACAGTTGAACTCGGTTAGTCAGAGGCTTTATTTTTTTAATGAAGGTCGTGTCGGTTGGTGATGTGCCACTACGGTACAGTCATATTAGCTCTAATTCAAAATATTGTTTGTTATCCTGTTTGATACCAAACTATAGTTCTTCCTAATCCAGTTTTAAGTCAAACAACACTTTGTTTAACAATCTACCATTCAAAAAACCTGTTCTCCTTGTTTACTAAGTTTAAATCAATTAAAAGTGTCCCAGTCAGCAATCATTAAAATCATTCATATCTCATTCTTGATCCTGTCTATTGGTGTTTTCTTTGTCACATTTCTTAAATAACTCAGCTTTTAAAAGCCTTGGGTATACTAGTTTGAGGTTAAGAATATGATGATTACAAATTGAAGTGAAGTGATTTGTGATATAGAGGAATGTATATGAAAACACTTTTTTAAAAATGGTTATAAAACAAAAAGAAAATATACTCTTTAAAATTGGCTCTAAAAAACTCATATTCAAAAATATTGATTTATCTCATACGGGTCTTTCTTTTACACTGAGCATTGGTCTCTATTGCAACATTATTTTAAATCATACAAAGCTTTATTTTTACACATGAGTTTTAAATTGTTTTCATAATTGTCTTATTACATTTTTTTAAATTTATTGTCACTTCTGGTTCATTGTCTAGTATTTGATTCTCTAAAATATTTGGTGCCATAAATCCATTTAAAATCTCATTAGTTATTAGTTTTTTATAGTTCAACTGATTTAAAAATTCATTGAAATGAGTGTTTAATGGAAGTTAGTAAAAGATTTTGATAAAAGTAATTGTTTGAGATAAAGAATGATAGTTCCATGGTCTCATCTAAATGATTGATAAACAATATGGATTTATCAAAATAATTATTGAATATGGTCTCAGAGTGTCTTATCCTGATATACTGAATGTCTTATTGTGTTCAAGTTCCTTAAAAATATTCTTTAAGATAGATATCAGTGTTTATCTGACAAAAACAGTCTGGCCGGTGGCAGCAATTATACTCTTCTGTCAAGACTCAAGAGTCTGATCCCATATGGGAAGTGGTCATATTTTTATAATCATACCAAGAGCAATTTAATCATCTCAAGTATTTATAAAGTATGAAGAGCAAAAAGCGTCAATTGGTTCTAAATAGCAGCAAAATGCAGTGCCAACTGGTCAAAAAGAATAGTAATAGCTGTTGATCGGGTCTATCGGTCGCTCCTTTAATAGTAATACACAATACAAACAATAAACAAAAGATGACTCATCCAGTAAGTGAGAAACAGTCACTCCTCATCCCATAAAAGTCGTTCCCTGTTTATAAACAAATATATTTCCAGTACAACATCATCGATTTGGTGTCCCATTTCAAGAATATCAGAATCAGCTGTATCAATAATCATAAAGCCTCTGTGTCTCCACAAAGAAAGACTTTAATGAATTCTTGAATTAGTATCCAATGAAGAGAATTTGTTTGCTTAGTAACCTAAATCAGCTTTCCGCCAACAGAAACAAATGCCAAATCATAAACCCAGACTGCTTTTGAGGTTTTTCTTAAAGTTCATAGTGAATCATTTTTATCTTCGTCATTTTTAAACATTTT
>JAEQBH010005760.1:0-142744 GCA_016808115.1 Tetrastigma voinierianum | reverse complement strand
CATGTCTCTTCGGAAGATCAGCTTACTAATGCTCTAACCAAGCCACTCTCAAGACAACGTTTTCTTCAACTGAAACACAAGATTAGACTACTCTCCTGAGCTCCATCTTGAGGGGGGCATAATAGAGATAATTAGTTTTTCTCAACTGATAGACTTAGTCTTCCATTTCAGTTTGAACTACTCAATGTATTTAGTTGTATTTAGGTATGGCTTATATTTGCTTAGGATTCAATTTGTAACCCTCCTAGTTTGTAGGATCTTCAATTATCTTCTAATGTATTTATATACGATTGTTCTATCAATAAGAAAATTTAAGCTTTACAATTCTATAAAAAACACATAAAAAATGTTAAAGAGAAAAAAAAAAACATACACGTTGGTTTCCTCAAATAAACAATGTGAGTAATAAGTATGAAAATGGATCGAAGTAATTAACAAAGAGAAAGCGAGTTCATTGTGGAATTCTAAACATGAGAGAAATCTAAGCCTTAGAGCTGACACTACAAACACCAACTATTTGCAAAATAAAAAATAAAAAAGATGGAAAATTCAAACATAGTTAAAAACATTTCTTGATTATCATTTATTTTTCCTTATATATATAATGAATATTATCTTTTATGAACAGACATCTCATTACTGAACATATAACTATTATCGTATATCTCAAATTGAGTTTTTAAAAGAAAAATATGATGGACATACCTCATGTACCGACAAGGTTTGGTTGTTTGAGGAGTTTCAAGGTGTCAATCACTCTCTTTATATGCTAATTCATTCAAACTTCATTAAATATAAGTATTGGTTAGCAAAAAAAAAAAAAAAAACAAGCATGACCATTTTTAAGAAATAAAATAATTAAGGCTACAAATAGCAAGGTAAAGTAGTTCATAAACATCTCAGCATTTATAAAAATGTACTAAGCAAAAAGAAGTCTTGGATCTCCCACATTCCTCATGGGCATAACAGATTAACTAAGGTCATAAAAGGGGAACTTGTTCCATCAATCAACAAAGATAAATCACAAAGATTTTATTTGCACATTTTATTATAAGTTCTATATATATATTTTTAGTCCTATCCCAAATTTTTTGGAGCCCTAATTTGGAGAGAAACACATATTCATTTATTTTATAGAAATGGCAGTCTATATTATATGCTAAAAAAATCTAAAGATTCCACATTGTTTTACTTATTAGCCTCCTAGTTGACACAAAATAATCTCCATGGTTGCACAACATTGTATACAAACAATAAGCCTAGTCATGCTCCTAACCCCTTGATAAAAGTCACATGCTTTGACATTGCAAAAACCATAGACCAAAAAACATTGAATAACACACTGCCCCTCCTAAAACTCAAACAAGCTTTGGAATGTATATATGCCGAAAACATATAAGTCAAAAACAACACATCTGTAACCATCCATGCACCAAATAGAGCAAACTAGTATATATTGGAAGAGTGAAAATTGAAAGTATTATATAGAGATAGTAGTAAAAAATTGCAGATGCCTTCCCTTTCCATGTGATATAATTAAAAAACAAATAGAGAAAAAATTTGCAAATATTAAAAGTGCACATATATTAGAAGAGTGAAATACAAAGTAGTATATAGTCATCAATCAATGAAAGGTACGAAGTAAATAGTAAGACTTAGATGTTCATCAATATCATAAATATGAAATCATTTAATACTTTGGTTTTGACAATTTAGGTTAAAAAATATGATGCAAAACTCATCACAAATCAACAAAATAAATGTTATTTATTTATTTTTTATTTTTTTAAAAACAAAGTTTATTCATCATGCCTTATGATAATTGAAACCGGAGATGATGTTCTTTATTAGTTGAACAAGAGTAACATATGTAAAACAAGATTCTTTCCATCTTAATTACATGAATGTATAAATATTTTCTCTTTTCCCAGTGTTTGTTTTCTTCATAGGAATACAAACTCATATGCACTCAAGTTTACTTTTTTAGTCGTGTACAAGTTTAGATACATGTTTGTAATGAAATAATAAAAGTCTAAAGCATTTTAATCATTGTTTTGGGAAAATGTGCAAAAAAAAAAAAACATGTTTGTAATGAAATAATAAATGTCTGAAGCATTTTAATCATTGTTTTGGGAAAATATGCAAAAAAAAACCCCTCGTATTTTACTCGATATCCCACTTACACTTTAAAATTCACCTTGGTCCAAATGGGTTCAAGAGTTTACTCCAATAACATAAATTAGCTCTTACCATAATTGATACTGTAAAGTGGTCAAATGGTGTCAAAATGGTAGTTAAGTGTTGATATGACATCCACATGATAGTGGGACCCACTCTCCTATCTTCTCTTTTCACTCTCCTCTCTTTTCCCTCTTCTGCCTCTCCATCTGAGTTGGATCCCCTGATCAGCCCACCGCCCAACCCTAGGACCCACCTACCAACCTTTTTTTTATTTTCTTTTTTTAACTCTTAATTTGTATCAAAATTTTATTTTAGTTTTTAAATCTATTAAATAAAAATTCAAATTTTATTTTTAAATATTAAAAAATTATTCGTTAATTTAAATTTCTTAAATAAATTGAAAATTTTTTATTTTAATTTTAAAATCTACTTAGATAAATAAAAATTCAATTTAAAATATATATATATATATATATATATATATATATATATATATATATATATATATATATATATATATATATATATCACCAAGATCTCAAGCTTATATGTGTTTCATGCTTGAGCCCTAAAAATGATCATTTGTTATTCATTGTGATGGAATGACCCTTTATGTCATGTTTTATGGATATGAGGTGTCTAAATGAGTTCGTGTGGTGGTTAATTTTCAAGGAAACAGAGTTAAACTGCTACCTCAATGAAGCACTTTTGAAGGATTGGTAGCACGAGGAAGGTGATCTATAGGATACTCAATACTTCCTTGATTCCCACTCAAAGACTAACCAATAAAAAAATGCAAGATAAGATCTAACATTTTGCAGCTTAGATTAACAATCATCTCGATCTTTGTAAAGTCGCCATTTAAGGTTGAAAGTGAAAAGACACTACAATTTTCTCTCTAGATAACTGCCACAATAATTCTTCACCCTAAATGGCCATCATGGAAAGATGAAAGTATTAATGAACGGACTGGAACAGAGTAAGTAGAGTAGATGTAGGAATAAATTAAGTGGAAGACCTTATTCTTCTTCTAATAGAACTCTAATTCAAATTTGTATTTTATATTTGTATTTCAATATTGATTTTCCATTTCATCCATTTGTCTTTGTACCATGAATATTTGAATTTCTGGTTTAAGATGAGGTGGCTTAAGTTCTTATTTAATTGATCAAAGCTTAATTTATTTTGGCTAAGAACGAACTCTTCAATAATTGTTGTTCCTGAAAACTGAATACAATATTGTGACTATGAATTTATAAAATCCCATAATATAGCACTACAACACTTTTCAGGTCGATGGGGTGGAACAATATTTGGATCACCAAACTCTAAAAGTTAAAATATTAAGAGACTAATTAGCCACCTCACCCAACTGAAATTTAAAACAATTAAGTGATAGAAGTAGAATCTTATTAAAAACAATTAAGTGATAGAAGTAGAATCTTATTAATCAACGGAATGCTCATAAATATATCACAACAGCGCTTGAAAACTCTCGAAATATAAAAAAAATAAAAACAACGAACTTCCGTTACAGAATGTTTTTGCAGCACTACCAAAAACAACACAAGAAGCACACTTCTCATTAAGCCCCTAAACATATAAACAGTAGCAAAAACCAAGATTCACTCAGCGGAATCATTCTTATGCAAATTTATTGATTTGCAAATCATTGCCTAGCTAGAACTTGGCCTGCAGGTTAGCAATGACGCCATTATCAACCTGAAAAGCCTTGCCAAGGATATCAGTGGAGATATCAGGTTTGGAACCAAACACTGCATTAGCAATTGTAATGACTCCTGGATTCTGGCTACTTAGAGCAGCAATGGCAACAGCATTTCCCTTTCCAACATTGTGCTGGAAGTGAATAAGGCCGATAGGGAACACGAACACATCGCCCTTCTGAAGGACTGTCGAAATCAGACGATTGTCCGGGTTGGAAGTGACAAAGCCTACTTCAATGCTGCCCTCCACGACAGTGAGGATTTCAGTAGCCCTTGGGTGAGTATGAGGAGGGTTGATACCCTTAGGCGCATAGTCTATGCGAGCCATTGAGATGCCAAGAGTGTTAAGTCCCGGTACTTGGGCTACTGTAACTGCGGTTACCCTCGAGCCAGTGGGGTTGCTTGTATTGCCAGTTATGTGAAGGCCAGAAAAGGAGAAGTCCGTGGCTTTAACAGCCATGGCACTCTTGCAAGCGAACCCATTCACTTTCACTGTGCCACAGAACATAAAATTACAAAATCAAACCAAAGAATTCAAGATAAGTGTCATGGATAGTGTTAAAGCAAAAAACACAAGAATATGCGACAAGAAATAAAAACGAGAACAAAGAACACATAGAGAAGGAGAAATCCACTATTCTAAAAAAAAAAACTCAATACAAGATTGGAGTATTGTGACTATTGATTTCTAAAACCCTCAAACTTTTCAGGTTGGGACAGAAGTCCTGCCAACTAACTCTTAAGAGCAGTTTCAATCGTTCTCTATTTTGCATTTCCATCTTCGTATATGAGTTTATACAAAAAAAATCAAACATTCTACTGTTATCTCCAAATATGAGATACTAGAATATGAATATATTATTTTACTTTTTGTAATAATAAAATGATAGAATTCATGTACCTATTTTATAATAATTGAATATGACAATGAATTAAGAATGAATTTGGAGAATAATTAGTTGAGTTGAAATAAATGGTTTTTATCATAATCTCACAAATAAAAATATCAGTTTGAAGATAAAATGGATTGTGGTTTGAGTGTAACTATAAAGAATGAGAGTGTTCATATAGTGCATTGATGAAGGATCTTACTTTGAAATCTTGAGGACACACCATCAGGATGCCAGATGTGACATCATTAAAGCAGAACCTAACAAAGGAACATTTAATGGCCATTTGAAAGAAATTCCAATCTAATAGATTGGCAACAATGTGAATGGTAGGTAGGTAGCTAGAAGAATACTAAAGCTTTACACTATTAAGTAGAGAATTTCTTCTTCCGTGAGTAAAATGCATGCTAGGGGTTCCCCTTTTATAAAGGAAAAGATGGATGTTGCCGCAAGAGTGATGACGTCATATCTTTCTTCAGCCAATCCAATTTATGATTGAGTTGGTCTTCCTTTTCTTTCACCATTTTCCAATTGGACTGTATACAGTTGTTCGTATAATAAAAATGAGTATAAATTTAATATTGTTACTTGGAACATATATATGTGTTTGATAATTATATAATAAATGAGTACAGATGAAGATGCCATAGGATCGTATGGGATGTTTTGCTCAATTTTATACCCAGTATTATATATTGGTACCAAACTTTAATGTCAGAAAATAATTTAAACAAACACATTTGGTTGGATTCTCTGTGTTTGATTCAATTTGAGAACATCTTTGGACAAAAACAACAATAGTAATATTAAGAATCCATAGATTCCTGGCGCTAAGGCTAAATGATAAGCTTAGCTTCGTAAGAGTTTAGGCGGCCCGGCTGGCCTTTTCCTGTTTGTTTCTATGATTAGGTAAGTCACGGGAATGCCTGGTATGTTATTCATATTCATGAATTAGAATGCATTTGATTTTTGTAAAGTCAGGTGAAAATAAATTTTTGTACATAAGTGCAACTATCCTATTCTTGCGGGTTAACAAGGAGAGCTCAAAACGTTGGGGAGCCTCTCTAACTTGATTATCTAAAAAAGAAGAAAAATTGGATAACCCGTTGAACAAAACATGACAAAATAAAAGTTATAGAAAAAACTTAAGGTCTCAATCTATTATGGGACACTAGTCAGCTTGAAGAGCATAGCTCAAATCAGTACACCTGATTCAACTTCTCTCTTGGTTCAACCATATGATAAATCCAGCCTAAAAGTGATTGAGAAGGCTATTGTCAGCTCTGATACCATATTGTCACAGGCCTAATTTTTCACAAGGGCATGGCCTGTGCGGCGGCCCCTCTCGACACTCTGTTGAGGGACCCAGCCTTCCACACCTCCATCTTCATACTCCATGTTGATTGGTTTCACCTTGCCGCCAGGCTCATGGGAAAGCGATAGCCCGCCCGGTTTGCGCGGTGAAGCGACCTGCCGCCGTCGTCAAGTCACCATTGCGACGAAGCCCCACTCACCTTGCGCTCTCCGGGTAGGCGTGCGCGACTCTGACATCTGTCGACACTCTTACGCTTTGCGGAAAGCGCCTCCAACTCTTGACAAGCACGCCCGCAGACATGATATTCTCCTTCAATTCATACGTTGTGTACCGCGCCCGACCAACATAAGCGCTCCTCGCCAGTGAAACGTCCCGCTACTGTCCGGACCCTCGGTCAAGTCCTTTAACAAACTCTCCCTCGCTTAAAATCTTACACGCCCTCGTGCAAGGCACATTTCACCAAGTGTCACCCTTGAAGACTGCTAGCTCCTCCTGAGCCTTTTCCTCTGTCCGCACTAATGCTCATTGGCATAGGGATGTCTCGGCTTGAGAAAGGCGCTGGCTTCCTTTTTCTGTTAGCTGATGGTTTGAATTGATAGGATAAGAAGTTGCTTCTGAAGCGTGGGGAGGCGATATTTAAGTTTAGTGGGAGCAAAGTTAAATAACATTAACAACCAAGACTCAATGCATGGTTGAATACTTACATATTTTAGTGGGAACAAAGTGCATGTGTTAAATGACCAACTCTCCTAAAAGCTCAAGCTTGTAGGATTTGGGTTTAATATGAATATCATGCTTCAACACCCTCCCTCACGTGCATCACGTATACCCGTGCAGTGGAGGCAGTCCATTATGGACTTTCAAATAAACATGGGATTAAATTGCAGGAGAGGATTGAACCAGGGACCCTCGCCTTAAACCAAGCTCACGATACCATGTTAAATGACCAACTCTCCTAAAAGCTCAAGCTTGTAGGATTTGGGTTTAATATGAATATCATGCTTCAACAGCATGACTTGGGTTCAAATCACCCTAAACTACTAAGGAAAAAAATTAAGGCCTCAATCAATGGTGAGGCCAAGATTTAAGTTCAGTGGGAGCAAACTTAAGTAACAATAACAACCAAGACTCAATGGTTGAATACTTACATATTTCAGTGGGGACAAAATACATGACTTGGGTTTAAATCACCCTAAACTACTAAGGAAAATCAATGGGTATATGCTCCCATAGGTCCTAGAATGCGTCAGCTATTCTGATAATGTCTCAAGCGAGAAGGAAAAACCACTCCAAGATGATGAATGAATTATAGAATAATTATTAATATTGTAATATCATATTAATGATCTATTCCCACTAATGTAGATGTTGTTGTTCACTCCATTCCCAACGGATCCTCGTCTCTCTCTCTCTCTCTTTATATATATATATACTTTTTCTCTTGTAGAATAAACAACTCCTACTTACTTAACATTCTCATTATATCCAATAGAATTGCAAGGCTAAACAAATGACAACTCTCACAAGGCCAAATAAACCCCTTACTGAAGGTTCAAGGATTGACTATAACACTGTTTATAATAATCCACTCATAATCATGTAAATATTGGTCCTGTTTGGCAACTAGCTAGCATATAGTTGTCAACTACTGCATTAGCCGTTTACTATTAGCTGATTCTATTAGCTTATCCGAGCAGCTAATTTTAGTAGCTATTTGTATAAATGTGTTTGGTAAAATTTATTTGATAGCTGATAGCAGATAGCTACTAACTACTTAATTGTGTAAAATGACCAATAAGGACATTAACATGATTTATTGCTGGGCATGTTTACTTTAATAATGTAGATTTATAAGGTGAGTTTATTGAAACTAAGGTAAACTAATATTGAAGAATTAAAACATCATTTACAAAAAAAAAGATTAGTCATTTTAAAATTTTAAAATAAACAAATTTCTTGAGTTGCTAATTAGCAAAAATATTAACATTGTGTAAATAGATAAATATTACTATTAGTTTATCCATAGACTTGTGAACAAAAATTTTTTTTTAATGTAAATTAGTGATAATGGCAAGGGCAATAATTATTAACAACTTTGGGACAAACTTGTCTTTGCAACTCTACATATGCATTCCTCTATTTGGAAAACGCTGTTGGGAGCAACGCTTTTTAAACTAACGGATTGGGCCTAATTCATTCTTCCAATCCGCTCTTCACCTTGATAACATTAGGGTTTTGATTGATCGATAAATCTAAGAATTGGTGAATTCTCTAATTTTGACATAAGCAGCTCTCCACCCAGACAAAGGTCATTGTCTATTTTGGTCTAAAAAGGCATTCATTTGGTCGTGGGTTCCTGAGTTTAGAAAAATCCAAGAATAAAATATTTTCTTATATATTTGATACGGGATATCACACCTTGCTAGTAGATCATTGATTTTTAAATGAAATGATTAATCTCTTGAACTTGATGATTAGCATTGTAGCAAGGTCATGAACTCAACTCATTTGAGGTAGCTATCAAATTGAAAAATGGAATGGTAAATATACACCAAATTCTTGTGCCAGCCCAAAATAATTCTTAATGTGTAGCTAGGCTTTGTTATGAAATTATTCATCCCCACCATCAGTTTACACAAATGTATTATAAGTCCCATGTTAGAAAATTAAAATTTATTAAAAAGTTTCTAAAAACTATTATTAGATTTAGTTTCTAAAAGTTAAAATATTTTACTTTATTACCCAACCGTTTTTCTTGCATATATCATAGAAGAGAAAGGCTTGTTTTTGAATTGAAGCATGAATTTGTTACTTCTTGTTGTGTAGCTTGGAATTTCTTCCATCATAATAAAATAATTCAAATTTTTGATGTTTTTTCTTTAATTCTTTTTTTTTTCCCCTTGGAGAATCCTCATGAATTACCAGGTTGGTGGGAGAAAAGAATGCTTTTCATGGATCGATCGATTAGCTATCATAATGAAGAATAAAAATCTAATCCAAAAGAATGCATGTTTATTTATGATGAGGTTTGAAAAATAGGCGCGAGCTGCTCACTAGGCCCTGAAGGAGGCGGGGCCTATCTCGAACACCCAAGCCCCTAGCGTCGGCCCAAAAGGAAGGCCCAGTCCACTCGGCCCAAAGGCCGGTTATGGATAATTAGGCCATATCACTGCCATCCAGTTGAATTTGCTTGATAAGGAAAGTTGAATAATCCTATAACCATTATCACGTGAATCTAAATCACTTTAATTAAATCATTAAGAAAACGAGGATAATTCTCAATAATAAACCATCTGCAAATCCAAATAATCTCACTAAAAAGGAAGGAGGATAATTCTCGATAAATTATTCCTTTAATATCTCTTTCTAAAATCAGATAAAAGGCAATAAATATCCCATCCAATGGGGAAAGAATCCTTACTACCCTCAAATTGGAATAATATACTATAATACGGGGCGCGAGAGGAGGTGAAGGTGCGATTCGGATGCAGTCACTAATTCTCTAAACATTCTCTCTTTTCTGCCGAGGAAGAATCGACTTTGGCATCGGACGGCTACGAGGCGAAGCCCTGCGACCTTTTTCTTGGTTTTTGCGAAAGTACTTCATCGAGCTGCGAGATCGCGGTGCGGCAATCCTACCTCCAGCCCATACAATCCAAGAGCATGCATCGGCCACCTGAAACAATGAGGTCGGCCAGCGACCCCTTGCAGCTAAACCCGATTCCGGTTGAAAAAAAAGCATCATCTCGATTTAGCGGCGAATGCGGCGGAGCAGCGGTTCACGGAAAAAATATAAGCGATTTCGATTCGCGATGGTATCAACAAGGAACACAAGCGGGAGCAACGCCAATCCGCCAGAGATGCGAGACCCGACCGAACATGAACGGCTACCACCCGAAGCCGCATTAGAAGCAGCCCATTGCTACGAAACGAGGTGGAAGCGCTCACCTCTACGACCGGCGATAGAAGAATTAGAACAACTTACCGGGCGGATCTACCGCATGGGGAACCGCAGCGAGTTAGGGGAAGATCCACAACTTCCCTCACTCGCGAAGGCGACCACAACTCCACAATGTAGGAGTCAATAGCGAACGAGAATCTTGGTGGGTCCGGCGAAGGCAGTCAAACTTACGGCCTTCATCATCTCGCCTTGAGATTTCGATTCAGCACGAAGAGCGAGAATATCAAACGCAACTCCATAGCAATGAAGCCGCCACCATCTATAAGAAGGCGAGCACTTTCGGAGAGTGTTTGCGCTTCAAGAATTCTCGCCCGATCAATGTTAAAGGCCTTCGCACCTTTCGAAAGTCGAAGTCGAATGGCCACATACGGCGGCTCCGGCTCGCTGAGCTCACCTGCTCCCGCGCGAGCCACGTTTGCCTCAGTCGGATCCAGCTCGGGGCTACATCGCCACTCGGCCTGTGCACAGGCCCACCAGCGCTCACTTTTGGCGAGCTCCTCTACTCTGAGGCCAGCGCCTCGGGGAGTCGGACGGCTCGGGCTACCTCAGCCACTAAGCCCACGGCGCCGGAACCCTGTTGCTCACCTTGGCAGGCTCACCTGCTCGCCACGGGCCCCGGCGCCTCGGGGTCGGACCAGGCTCATGCTACGTCGCCACTCGGGCCTCGGCGCCGGAGCCCGCAGTGCTCACTTTGTGAGCTCAGTTTCCCACGGGCCTTTGCCTCGGGAGTCGGACCAGCTCGAATTTGTCGCCACTCGGCCTCGGCGCCCGGAGCCCGCATTTGCTCCTTTTGTGAGCTCACCAACTCCACACAGACCACGCTGCCTGAGTCGGACGACTCAGGCTGTCGCCACTGGCCTCGGCGCCGGGCCCACGCTGCTCACACTTTGACGAGGCTCACCTACTCCCTGAGGCCACGGCGCCTCGGGGCCGGTTCGGCTCGAGGCTGTGCCGCTCGGCCCGGGCCCGGAGCCACGTTTGCTCACTTTGTGAGCTCACCTACTCCCACAGGACCCGTTGCCTCGGGTTAGACCAGCTCAGCTACGGCTGCCACTCGGCTACATGGCCTTTCATTTACATCGCACGCATTCCTGGCGCCCTTCGCTCAATCGCCCGGCTCATTCGCCGCACGGCTACATATCACTCGGCTCAATCGCCACTCGGCTACGCCATACTTTTCGGCTGGAAACGCCACCAAAGCCTAGCGCCGGGAGCCAAGTAATTATTAGCGAGGCTCGTCCACCGGCTTCGAGAATAGCGAGCCTGCATTCCGCAGTGAGCCGCCCATTGCGCTCAGAACTGAGCGGGCTCCTTCTTACATTCGCATTGGCGAGGCTCGTCCCTCAGCTGAATAATGAGCCCACTACTATTCACGGTAGCGAAGCCCTTGTGCTCGGTGACAGACTCCTTCTTACAATTCATATTGACAAGGCTCCTCCCACCGGCTTCGAGATGGGCGAGCCACTGCATTCCGCGGTGGCGAGCCGCCCGGCGCACTCGAGTGAGCGGGCTCCTTCTTTATTCATATTAGCGAGGCTCGTCCCTCGCTCAAAATGGCGAGCCCATACTATTCACAATAGCCAGGCCGCCCATTGCGCTCGGGCGAGCGGGCTCCTTATTACAATTCACGTGGCGAGGCTCATCCCTCCCTCGAGATGGGCGAGCCTACCCCATTACGATGGCGAAGCCCTTGGCCCACTCAGACGAGCGGGCTCCTTCTTACAATTCATATTAGCGAGGCTCGTCCTCAGCTCGAGAATAAGCGAGCCCCTACTATTCGTTGGCGAGCCCTTCCAGCTGGACTTCAAGCCTTGAGACGGGCTCCCTTCTCTGACCATTGTGAGCCTTAGCTGGACTTGTGAGCGGGCTCCCTTCTGTTACATTGGCAGGCCCTTCATTGGACTTCAAACGAGCGGGCTCCCTTCTATATTTACATTGCGAGCCCTTCTTTGGACTTCAAGCCCAGGCGGGCTCCCTCCTACTATTTACATTGGCGAGCCGCTGCTGGACTTGAAGCGGGCGGGCTCCCTTACTGTATTTACATTGACCAGGCCATGGCGCACTCGAGCGAGCGGGCTCCTTTTTTACTAATTAATATTGGCGGGGCTCAACCCTCGGCTCGGATGGGCGAGCCCGCCTGGCCCCACATTGGCAGGCCTTCCAGCTGGACTTCAAGCAGACGGGCTCCCTCTACTATTTACATTGGCGAGCCCCTTGGCGCACTCCGAACGAGGCGGGCTCCTTTCTGATGTATGTGGCGGGGCTCGACCCTCGACTGGATGGAATGAGCCCTTGCAGCTATTGGCAGGCCCTTCACTTTGGACTTTAAGCAGGCGGGCTCCCTCCTGTTGTGTAGGCCGCGGCTGCACTCGAGGCGAGGCGGGCCCATGCTAATTCATATTGGCGAGGCTCATCCCTCAGCTCGGGTGGGCGAGCCCCTGCGGCCCCAAATGGGCGAGCTCTTACAACAGTCTTCTGTGAGCTCTTCAGCGACTCTACTTGAGCTCCTGTGTTACATGGACGAGCTCTTCTGGCCCAGTCTCACGGCCAGGCTCCCCTCACGAAAGCGGCTCACACTTGGCCAGGCTCTGTATACGGACGAGCTCTTCTGACAGTACACCTGGCGAGCTCTTCCCAGCGGCTCTACTTAGCGAGCTCCTGTATCTACATGGGCGAGCTCACCTAGCAGTCTACTGACAGGCTCCTCGAAAGCGGCTCTACTTGACAGGCTCCTATTATTTACATGGGCGAGCTCTTCTGGCAGTCCACTGACGAGCTCCTCGAAAAAACGGCTACCTTGGCGAGCTCCTATTATTTACATGGGCTGAGCTGCCCACAGCAGTCTACTGACGAGCTCCTCCCAATGGCTCTACCTGACGAGCCCTTATTATTTACATGGGCGAGCTCTTAAACCTTGATCTACTGTGAGCTCCTCAGCGGCTACATCTAACGAGCTCGCATTATGTACGTGGGCCCGAGCTCTGCTACAATGATATACAGCGAGCTCTCCCAGACTCTATCGGCGAGCTCCTATTATTTGCATGGATGAGCTCTTCTGTGATCTACTGACGAGCTCCTCCCAGCGGCTCTATCGGCGAGCTCTGTTGCATGGATGAGCTCTTGTGATCCTGCGAGCTCTCCAGCGGCTACGCAGCGAGCTCCTGTATTCCCATGGACGAGCTCTTGTGATCTGCACGGCAGGCTCCTTGACGGCTCTATCGGCGGCTCCTATTATTTATGGGCGAGCTCTTACATTGATGCACAGCGAGCTCCTCCAATGACTACATCTAACGAGCTCCTATTATGTACATGGACGAGCTCTTACAACAGTATACCTGACGAGCTCTCCCAACAGCTCTATCTGACGAGCTCCTATTATTTGCATGGATGAGCTCTCTTACAACGATTATACTGTGAGCTCTCGACGGCTCTATACGACCGAGAGCTCTGTGTTGCATGGATGAGCTCTTCACAATGATCACACAGCGAGCTCTCCAACTGACTCACATCGGCGAGCTCCCCCATTATTTATGGGCGAGCTCTTCCTGACAGTCCTACAGCGAGCTCCTATTATTAACATGGGCGAGCTCTTCTTGATCCTACAGCGAGCTCCTCCAGACTGGCTGCGAAGCTCCTATTTACATGGGCGACTCTTACAACGATCTAGCCCGGCGAGCTCCTCGACTCATACGACGAGCTCTATTATTTGCATGGATGAGCTCTTACAACAGTCTACCTGAGCTCCTCAGCGGCATCGTGACTCCTGTGGCCCCCATGGGCGAGCTCTTTACAGCAGTCTGCGGCCCAGGCCCCTCCAGCTTATTTCTGCCAGCGAGCTCACTATTATTTACATAGGCGACTCTTCTGACAGTCTACTGACGAGCTCCTCGAAGCGGCTCTACTTGGCGAGCTCCCTATTTACATAAGCGAGCTCTTACATGATCTACGTGAGCTCCTCCCAGCGGCTCTATCGGCGGGCTCTATTATTTACATGGGCGAGCTCTTACAATTTTGGCTTGAGCTCCTTGGCGGCTGCACGGCCAGGCTGGTATTCCCCATGGGCGAGCTCTCGCAATGATCCCCACTGACGAGTTCTTCCCAATGGCTCTACTGGCCGGCTCCTCCAGCAAACTCCTATTGTGAGCCGCTGCTTTGCACCTCGGCGGGCCGGGCTCCCTCTGAAATTCTGAAGCTCTTTCCTCGATGGGCGAGTTCATTTGTTGACTGGCAGGCCACTTGGCGCGCGCCGGATGGTGGCTCCGCTTATTATTTCCGTGTTGGCGAACTGCTTCCCATCAGTCAACATGGCGAGCACCTCTGCGCGTGCGATGAGCCTTCACGCCGGTCCCGATAGCGAGCTCTTCCCAGTTCGCGGCGAGCTCTTCGGTATTACACGTGGGCCGAGCTGCTTTCATTTGTTATTCACTTTGGCGAGTTCGTCTACCGAGGCGGTCACGCTACGAGAGTCGGATCGGCTTCGGCTCGTCGCCGCGGCTGGTGCCCACCGGTACACATCGCCTTCGGCTCAATCGCCACTCGCTCGATCGCCCACTCGGCTTCTGATACCCTTTCGGCTCCGTCGCCTTCATTTACCGCTCGGCTACACTTCGCCCTTTCGGCTACATCGCCACTCGGCTCAATCGCCACTCGGCTCAATCACCACTCGGCTCAATCGCCACTCGGCTACAACGCCACTCGGCTCAATCACCACTCGGCTACATCGCCGCTCGGCTCGTCGCCACTCAGGTTCTGCCGCGCCCTTTCATTTCGTCGCCACTCGGCTGTCAATACTTCGACTCTGACGCCTGGCTCAATCGCCCTTGGCTCAATCGCCCTTTCGGCTACACAGCCACTCGGCTCAATGTCGCCGCACTTTCGGTTACAAACGCCACTCATTTCAATCGCCCGCACTCGGCTACAGCCACTGCGGCTCAATGGTTTCGACACTACGCCATGCTACGCGATCGCCACTCGCTGTCAGCGCTCGTACATCGCCCTCGGCTCAATCGCCCTTTCGGCTACAACGCCACTTTCGGCTGCGCGCCCCTCGGCTCAATCGCCACTTTCGGCTACGCCTTCATACTCGGCTCAATCGCCACTCGGCTACGCCGCCCTCGGCTCAATCGCCCCTCGGCTCAATCGCCACTGTTACCCCGCCCTTTCGACTCGATCGCCACTCGGCTGTCCTTAGCGGGATACATAGCCACTTTCGGCTCAATCGCCACTCGGCTACAAGGGCCACTCGGCTCAATCGCCACTCGGCTACATCGCCGCTTCGGCTCGATCGCCGCTCGGCTACGCCGCGCTTCGGCTGTCGCTCTTTCGGCTCAGTGCCACTTTCGTTCTGGCGCCACTCGGCTCCGGTCGCCCTTTCGGCTACATATCATGCCGTACCAATCGCCACTCGGCTACAAGGCCACTCGGCTCAATCGCCGCTCGGCTCAATCGCCACTCGGCTACCACCACTCGGCTCAATCGCCACTCGGCTACAACGCCACTCGGCTAAATCGCCGCTCGGCTCAATTGCCCCTCGGCTACATCGCCACCAAGCTCAATCGCCACTCATTTCTGATGCCCTCGGCTCAATCGCCACTTTCGGCTCAATTGCCCCTCGGCTCCATCGCCACTCGGCTCAATCGCCACTCGGCTCAATCGCCACTCGGCTACAACGCCACTCGGCTCAATGGACCCTCGGCTACATCGCCACTCGGCCCAATCACCACTCGGCTCAATCGCCACTCGGCTACATCGCCACTCGGCTCAATCGCCACTCGGCTACTACGCCACTCGGCTCAATCGCCGCTCGGCTACAACGCCACTCGGCTCAGCTCGCCCTTTCGGCTGTCGCCACTGGCTGTCCTTTTCGGCTGTCAGCATCCGGCTTTCAATCACCACTTTCGGCTCAATCGCCCCTCGGCTACATCTCCACTCGGCTCAATCGCCACTCGGCTCATCGCCACTCGGCTCAATACTCGCCACAAGACTACATCGCCCTCGGCTCAATGCCACTCGGCTCTGGCGCCACTGGCTCAATCATACTCGGCTACATCGCCACTCCATTTCCCGATCGCCACTCATTCCTGCGCGCCCAGCTTCGGCTCGATCGCCACTTTCGGTACACCGCTCGCCACTGAAACCGATCGCCACTCGGCTACCGCCACTCGGCTACCCATGCGGCTCAATCGCCCTTGGCTACGCCGCCCTTTCGGCTCAATCGCCACTTGGCTACACCGCCACCCAGCTCCGGTCGCCCTCGTCTGCTTGAGCTCTTCCCATCACGTATGGGCTGATCACGCTCGATTCATTACGGCGAGCTCTTTCCCATCACTCGACATGGACGAGCTCCTCCTCAATTATTCATTCATACGAGCTCTTCCTATCACTCAACATGGGCGAGCTCTTATTCTCATGAACGAGCTCTACTCAATTGTTCACTATGACGAGCCCTTCCCATTAGTTTACTTGAGCAGGCTACACTTCGACTCACCCTTTCGATTGTTCACTATGGCAGGCCTTCCATCAGTTTACTTGAGCAGGCTACTGCGCACCATTTGTTCACTCCAACGAAATCTTCCCATCGGTTTACTTGAGCAGGCTCTGCTGGTATTCACTCAGGCTCTTCCCATCGGTTCGCGGGCGAGCTCTGCTGCGATTGTTTACTTTCAGGCGGGCCTTCCCGTGATTCACTTGGGCGGAGCTCTACTCAACCGTTCCTCTGACGAAGCTCTTTCCCCTCGATTCACATGGGCGAGCTCATGACCATTCACATTGGCGAGCTCTACCCATTTCTCTATCTGCAGCCCATCGCGACAGCATCGGTGACGGCGAAACGACAATAGCCTAAGCTAATCGACCCTGGCCGACACGTCAAAATCACACCCGATCTGGCGATATAACCCTTGCCACGCACACACGTGCCTGGTGAGGCGGCTTGATGAGGTTTGAAAAATAGGCGCGCAGGCCTACTCACTAGGCCCAAAGGAGAGGCGGGAATACATAAAACACCCCCGAAGCCCTGGCGTCGAGAGGCCCCGAAAGGAAGGCGAGTCCACCATTAAGGCCGGTTATGGATAATTGAAAGCCCGTATCTACTTGAATCAGTTGAATTTACGCCAATAAGGAAAGTAGAATAATCCCCTATAACTTATTATCTGTGAATCTAACTAAATCTTTAATTAAATCTCATTAGAGGAAAACGGGGATGAATTCTCGAATAATATATCACGCAAATCAATCAAATCTCACTAAAAAGGAAGGAGGATAATTCTCAATAAATTATTCCTTCAATATCTCTTTCTAAAATCCGATAAAGGCAATAAATATCCCATCGATGGGAAAGAATCATACTACCCTCGAGTGGAATAAAATATGCACTACGAATACGGGGCCGCGGCGGTGAAGGTACGATTCGGATGCGATCTTAATTCTCTAAACATTCTCTCTTCTCTCGAGAAGAATCTGACTTTTATCGGATAGCCTCTGAGCAAAGCCTCGCCGACCCACTTTTTTCCTCGGTTTTTGCGAAGTGCCGTCGAGGCACAACGGATCAACGGTGCGGCAATCACACCTCAGCCCTTACAATCCAAGAGCGCCATCCGCTTCTGAGCAATCCGGGTCAACTAGCGACCCCCTACGCTCCAGCTCGATTAGGTTGAAAAAGCATCATGATTTAATTTTCAAATATTTCGCGAATCTTGAATTTACAGATCAAAGATACTTATTCCATGCACTGAAATAGCATCCTCATCAAATTACCCAAAAATGTCCTTTCCCACTTCACAGGTAGAATGGCTGAAAATCATCTCAGAGATAAGAGTTGAAATTGTTGCCGTTAATGGTCGAAATTGTTACAGATAATGGTTGAAATTCATTTCAGATTTGGAACGCTTTCGGATTCCTCAACTGAAATTTAAAAGCCGTGGATTTCATCGTCCCGCAACAATCTTCAACCAGTTCCTAAATTCTAATTTGTTTATTCCTATTTTTCTAGATTTTCTTTGTTGTTTTAGCCTGTTAATTGCTCTACGTTCTATAAAAACACCCCTTAGCCCATAAGAAAGAATATAGCTTTTTGCTCTAAACCAGGATTTGTTAAGGTATCGAGCCTTCCTCTAACGAGCTCCCTCTGTTTCTTTTATGATGACCTCAAATTCTGTTGCTCCTCGAGCCAAACCTCATTCACCTTCTTCCCCGAATACTGCTCACCTAGTTACCATACCATCAATTCTCACACCCAAATACCTGTAATTAACTAGCTAAATTATCTATCATGGAAAGCTCAATTTCACGCTATTTTTGCTTTATATCTCTTAGGCTATTTGGATGGTTAATTCTCTTTGTCTCACATAGCGTCTGCACCAATGGACAAACTATCACCAAGCAGGCTCATACTTTCTAGCTTAGGCGGATCACCTTATAATACATGCTATCTTAATCTCACATCTCGATCTTTCATCCCTCTTGTTTCATCTGCCAAGTCTGGCCAGAAACACGGAATCGCTTGAATCACATTTCTTGCAAAATGATCTCATTCTCATATCATTCATACGGAAGACAAATTAACTACAATCACTCGGGGACAAATCCATTGCTAATTTTTCTTTTATCTATCGAGACCATTGCGGATAGACTCGCTACTCACTGGAGCTCGACCAACAAATGTAAGACTTGCTTCTCTATGGCACCCGAGGCCTTGGGCTAGCATACAAAGAAATTACAACTACTCTTTACTTTTTCGAGATTCCATCCTTACCATTCAAAGAACTCATAATGAACTTATTAGGCCATGAAACTTTCTTCATCATAATGAAACACTGACCTTGAACTTTATTTTACCCACTATCCATCTGATGAGTATTAAATAAACTCATTTTTTTCCTATGTTTTTGTGTTATTTTGTAGTTTTTAGTTATAAATAAGTGTTCTAATGTTCTAAATGCTCATCTTTTTGTGTAGGTCATCCCTTGGAAGGAATGGAAGAAAACGGGATGAGAATCAAGCAATTTGGACAAGGAATGAAGAAGTTATGCAAGTTGCAATCCATGGTCGTGACCACAGCTATTCATGGTCCCGACCATGACTCCAAACAAGAAGAAAATTGTGCATTCAACATTCGGTGTGGTTGCGACCACAACACTTCGTAATTCGTGACCTGACCTTGCACTCTTAGTTTGCGACCACGAAGCGATTTCTTGACCCGAAGCACTAGTTTTAGCCCATTTTTGACCTATTCTCGAGGCCTATAAAAGAGAACGATCTAGGGTTTAAAGAGTGGCCTTTTGGTGGAAACACCACAAGGCACATCTTTGGAAGAGGAGCTTCTTGAAGAGGAAGAGAAGAAGACGGAAGGATAAGAAGGGGCTTTCACTCCAATCTGTTTATTCTCTCTCTTTTTCTCTCTTTTCATGGCTATAATTCCTTTTCCAATTATGTTTTAGTTTACTTTCTTAAGGCTTAGATGTAGCCAAGACTCGTTTGTATGAATCTCTCTTAATTTCAGTGGATCTATGTTTTATTTTCATATATGTGTTGAGTAGTTAATTTTGATCTTAATTCATGTGGGTGATTGGCCAATACTTGCATGATGTGTGGTTCATTTGAGACTTAAGAAATGAGAATTGAATTAGACCATGAATGAATTGTCATGAGATAGAGATAAGTGAGATTAGGTGTGGCATTGGGGTTTCTTGAGTGTATTGCATTCCTAGGGTTTTGGGGTTGTGTAGAATGAAAAATACATAAATCCTAGGGGTAGATTGTGAGTTATCGAGAGAGATTCACAATTACATTAGTGAAATCACCATCAACATAATGAATTGAACATTAATTGACCGGGTTAAGAGGTTCATATAGGCAATTGGATCGTGGACTCTAGGACTTCTAATTACATCACCTATCAATTGTCCAACCTCACTTTCTCTCACAACTATGAAAGGCTTGAAGATGTAGTCATTAGTGACAGTTAAGTTTTGAATATCACCCGCATGGGTTCTACCTTACTTTCTTCTTGTTTTTTTACTATCGAATGTCTTATGTGTTTCTTTTATCAAGAAAAACTTGATTTCTATTTCTCAATTTTACCGCACTAATAATACTTCCATTGAATTTTTTTTCCCACATGTTTTCTTGTCGAGTTTACAAATAGGAACTCCTACTTAGTGGTCGAAGCAGTGTGTCTTTATGATGACCCGAAGCTTTTTAGTATAATTAATAACGATGGCCAACATATGGTTTTCAATGCTGCTCAAGTATAGTAGCTTCTCCAAATGTGTGGCATGGACGACTAGATCATCCCTCAGTTAAAACAACTCGGTTCTTAGTATAATCAAGATTAGTTTGTTTATCTTATGATTTCTCTTCAAACTTTTTTAGTTGATTCATGTCATTGTAAAAAGAGTAAATGCCTTCCTTTTGACGATTCTACCTAGCATAGTCGTGAACCTCTAGACATTATTTACATAGATGTTTGGGGTCCATCTCGATAAAATCCTTGAAAGGGTTCCAATACTATATAATTCTTGATCATTTCGAAGTATATTTGGTTATATCCATTGGAGACTAAATCTGATGTTTCTACAATTTTCCTTCAATTTAAAACCCAGTTGAAAAGTTTTTCGAGAACCAAAATCATTTATCATCTGATGGTGAGGATGATATATTACGTACTTAAATTTTTAGCTACATATGGAATACAAAATTTAAATAGACCTCAACATAATGGCACCACTGAGCGTCATCTTTGGACACATTGTTGACACCGTGCTGCACATATCAAGCTAAACTTTCTCTAAAATAAGGTCATATTCTTATGAGACAATTGTATATTTGATCAGTATCTTTCCTCCTACTCTTACTTTTTGATCACCATATGAAAAACTTATTTTCTACCAAGCCTAATTATAAAAAATTATAAATTTCTGGTTGTCTTTGCTTTCCTTGGTTAAAACCATATGCCTGTCATAAGTTTGATTTAAAATCGTCCCCATGTGTTTTTCTTGGTTACTCCTTACATCAAAGTGCATATATTTGCTTAGATGTTAAAACTAACTAAACCTTCCATTCTCGTCATGTTAAATTCGTAGCATCTGAATTCCCTTTTTCAAATATTTGTCCCTCATCCACTAGTTCTCCTAATTGGTCTTCTTCTTCTATTATGGATTTTTAAGCACCTGAAAGTTGAAAATGACTTAGCCACTAAACCATGAAGGAGAGTGAATTGGATTTCTCAAAAAAAATTTGCAAATCAATAAGAAATCTTCAATTTAATTCAAGACCAATAAATAAAGGGATAAGGATAAAAAGTGCAAATTCGGATTTATAATGATTCGACATACCCTTGCCTACGTTCACTTCTCCTCAACCTTTAACAGGTGAGGGATCCACTAGTGTCAAGCTCTAACCTGAGCTTCTTCCTTTTATACTAAGATTTTTGTTCCAATGGACACTTCACAAATCCTTCAGTTATACACACTTGAAGCCTTCTTTAATGCTGAATGGGACTCTCTCTCTCTCTCTCTAGCTCTCAAGATTGATCAAATACAACTCAAGCTATGATGAACACAATGGTGTGCTCTAAAATATGCAAGTGAAATGAATGCACCAAGAATCTAGATTGAGAATTGATTAGCAAGAGAAATGGTGGTTGAGAGAATAAATGTGCGATACAAACCCTGATAAATAGAAGGAAACTTCGACCTTTATTTAGGCGCTGTCGATCGAAATTGGTTCCACCAACTGGTTGATCGTTTCATTTAATGTACTATATATTTGTAACGCCCCAAAAATACCCTAGAATTTTTATAATAATTTTATTATGTATATTCGGGTATGAATTATGAGTCGAGCTTGGGTTTTAAAGAACAACAGATGAATTGTGAAATGTGAAATGAATATGTGAGCATATGACTAAATATTATATGCTAAAATGAAATTGTTTGAACCGGAAATAAACCGAAGTGAAAAAGGGCAAATTTGGAAAAATGTAAAATGAGGACCTAAAGGTCATTTGAGAAAATGTTTGTGTTTAAGTGCAAATAGAAGTGATATATGTGCTATAAGGTAAATTGAGGCAACTTAAAACCAAAAATGCATTTTTGGAAGCCAAATATGGCCTTATAATGGATAAGTGATATTAGACCACATTTGGTCTTAAGTGCTTTCAAATTAGCGAGTTTTGAGAAGAGAGTGAAAGGAAAGCTAGGGTTTTGGAAAAGTGATTTTGGTGGGAGAATCTTCCATTTACGGTGCATAAGTGATCGAAGAAAGAAGAAAGTGGGACGAGTTTCAAGAGAGATTCAAGGTATGAACCTAAACCCTAGAAAGTTGTATTTGATGTTTGGGTTAGAAAAACCCTAATCCATCCATGGGTTTTGCTCATGGTTGGTTTAGGATGATATTAGGATGTTATTGGGAGTGATTCCCATGTTTTGTTTTGGGATTTTGAAGTTTTTGGAGATGTCATAAAGGAGGCGGAAAATCTGGGCGTGCTCGGGCTCCTGCCGCAGGCGTAGGGACCCAGTTGTGGGCGTAAACTGCGCTTGAGGCATGGGAGGATACCCTTGTCGCGACCGGGCCTAGGTGCGAATGGCACCCTCGGGTATCTTGAGGTGTAGTAAAAGCTATGCCACGACCAGAAGCCGCCATAAGCGTAGCGATTAACTAAGCCCGCGGCGTAGCTCTGTTCTGGCGATAAATTTTTTTTTTTTGGAATTTTGTTTCTGAACATCTCGTATTCGTACAACGATAGTGTAGGAACCCTAATAAATTATTAATGGGTGTTCAAATAAGGATAAAACTGAGTGAAAAATGTACCGTACCTCGCCGCCTCGGTGAAGCGAGTTCGTCTTTGGGTAGACTTAGTGTCTTAACCCAAAACCGTTAACAAAGATTAATTGTCATCCACTAAAAATGTATAATAATTGTTTATCCACTGAGAGTGACGTAATTTTTATTGACTAGGGACGAGTGAGGATCACCTAACCTAGGACCGAGATCAAAGAAAGAAAGCGAGTAAACGACTTGATTCGTTCTTGGACCTTTTATTCGATTCAAGTATTATTAGTTCTTTGTTCACTGGAAATTATATTCATATTTCAAGTGTTTGGTAGTACTAAATAAACTTGATAGTATATGGAATGAGTATATCTTTGAAATGATATTCACGAAGGGCATATGGTTGAAATGTGATATTTGAAATGTCGACAATTAATTGCATGTAGTGATTAATTGAATTGTAAATGAAATGGTCAATTCTTGACATCTTGAATTAGTCGATATCTCCAAATGATAACCTTGTGGCGGGATGCACCAAACGACATCCGTCATGAAGGCAAACCGAAATTGTGCAATGTCCCACATGGTGGGATGCATTAATTGGCATCCGTCTTGATGGTGTATGGCATTGTTAAAATGTCCCACTTGGCGGGATGCACCAATCGACATCCATCACGATGGCGTATGACATTTTTAAATGACCACATGGTGGGGTGCACCAATCGGCATCCATCATGATGGGAGACCAAAATTGTTAAATGTGTAAGCATATTACCGAATAATAAAAATGATGGGATTCCCCGAACGGAATCTGTCATGAATGTGAATTGTATAGACAAAGTGAAATAACAAACTTGATGAGTACAAATGGGATTTTTAAATTAAATACATCCTTGGGAGTATATGTTTGAATCTCATGATTTGAGTTACGTAAATTGAAAGCATGTGAAAATGCATATTTTGATATGATCAATGATTTGTAAAGTGAAAGCATGTGAAAATGAATAAGCATGAGTATAGTTTTACGATATAAAAGGCGTGGTTTATGATCAATGCATGTCGTGTTAAACTAAAAATTTGAATGGAGGCTAGTATAAAACCACTAAGCATGAAAATGCTTAGCCTATAGTTTTATCTATGCGCAGGTTTCGAGTAAACGGGGGAAAAGCGAATGTCGAAGCGTGGGAGTCATAAAGAAAGTTGTGGCATATAAGTATATACTCCGTCATATGCATCTCGTATTTTTTTAGGCATTATGACATTTGTGAACAAAGAGTTAATCTCTAAACTATTGTTTTGTATATCATTTTGTAAAGGCATGGTACGCCATTTTGTAAACGTATTGTATAAAAGTAAATGCTTGTGGGCCTACCATTTGAAACAGCTTCCACGTAATTGAAAACTCTAAAATGAAATGACGTAAATAAAAATGTTTTTGATAAGATAAATAAAAATGGTCGGAGTAAACCGGGCTCCGGTTCGGATCAGCCATTCAGATCGGGCCGAGGATTCGGGTCGCAACACTTTTGAAAGAAAAAAAAAAACAAATAAATAAAAATTAAATTAAAAGAATTAAACGAGCATCCCGGATTTGGTTCGGACCCACCAATCGGGTCGGATCGAAATGGGGTGTTACACTATTGTACATTTAATGCATTGCAAGTTATCGTTTTATATGATCGTTGGACTCAACTGATTGAGCAATCGGTCGACCGTTTTCTCTGCTGGTTCATATAAATTGGCTAATGCCTCAAATCGGTTGAGTTACGCATCTTAGTTGGTTACTAACTGGTTGACCAACCGGTTAACCGAGACAGCACAACCAATTTCTTACAAAAATTGTCGTTTTGGGTTCGTTTCATTTTCGCTCCAAATCAATTTCTAACTTTAAATAACTCTTTTAATCATATTTTAAACTCCAAATAACTAAGGTTTGATTATTAAACATGAGTTTTAAAATATTTAATCAATTCAAAGTCAACCCGAGTTAAAATCATAAAGTTTTCAAATAATGTCGAAAAGGCGTCGGAAATGGTTACTTTAAGTTACTTGTTAATACTTTTTAAACTTTAAATGCCTAAGGTTTGATGCTCATAATCGAGTTTTCAAAAAGATATTCAATTTAGACACAAAAACCAAGTTATGAAGAATATGCATGTAAAAGATGATATACCCTAAAGTGCACCAATGCATTCATCTTAGATTCCTAAGCTTACAAAATCTTCACTTTATGCTTAAGCTTGGAGTATTGGTTACTTGTCATTTTGGATTTGAAATCTTGGTTCTTTGATTTGAGTGAACTTGACTTCAAAGAGATTAATCAAATACATTATTGTCATCTTAAGATTGAAATATCTTAATTTGATACTTGATCAATTTCAACATATTACTCAACTCAATGTTAACCATTAGTAAACAATAACATTGATTTGTTACCATCAAAACCTCAATTAGAGGTACCCTAGGGCCAACAATCTCTCTCTTTTTTATGATGACAAACCTTGGTTATCTAGGATGAGTAATTCTCCCTCTCAAACCAATAGTCGAAAGAAAATAGCATAATCTCAATTTAACCAATTCATAGAAATGCAAGTTGTGTAGATTAAGCATTCAACACATAACATAAGCATCAAGAAAGGATGTAAAAATTATAAATGTATCATCCTCTTTTAGCACAAAACTCCTAGATACATATATATCTCCTTCTTTGGCAACATCAAAAAGGAACATGGGGCTTCATAAACATAAAGGTATCTCCCCCTTTGAAAATACATTTGAGTAAGAGTTAAGGAGTTAGAGTTAAAGCACAAACTTTTTAAAGCAACAACAATTTTTTCACAAAAAGATGACCCCTAATTGTCTTCTAATGTTGACAAATTAATCCTATTAAGGGGTTTGATGAAAATATTTGCAAGTTATTCTTCTGTTCTAACAAAATCAAGTGTAATATCCTCTTTTTGTGCATGATATCTAAGGAAATGATGTCTAATCTCTATATGTTTGGTCCTAGAGTGTTGCACATGATTCTTTTATATGATAATGACACTTGTGTTGTCATATTTTATGGGAACATGAGAAAATGTCAAGCCAAAGTCACTAGGTGTTTGTTTTCATTTTAGTACTTGTGCACATCCTAATCCGGTGACTATATATTCGGCTTCCTCTATGGATAATGCAACCGAATTTTGCTTCTTACTATGCCAAGACACAAGTGAGTAACCTAGCGAGTGACATATTCCATTAATGCTTTTTCTATCAATTTTACAACCACCAAAATCCGCATTATCCGAATAGCATACCAATATACCAAAGACCAATATCAATAGTTCCTTTGAAATATCTAAATATTATTTTAACCGCATTCAAATGAGATTCTTTAGGACGTGATTGAAATCTAGTACATAAGCATACACTATACATAATATCGGGTCGACTAGCCGTTAAGTACAATAATGAACCAATCATGCCTCTATATTTAGTTTGGTCAATGGAGTTACCTTTCTCATCCATGTCAAGCTTGATGGATGAACTCATAGGTGTGCTCTTGGCCTTCACTCCTTCCAAGTTGAAATTCTTGAGGAGGTCTCTTATGTCTTTGGCAGTTGATGAATGTGCCCTCCTTAAGTTGTTTGATTTGAAGACCAAGGAAGAAGATGAGCTCCCCCATCATGCTCATTTCAAATTAATTATGCATGGATTTGGAAATTTCTTCACAAAGTGAAACATTAGTAGCACTAAAGATAATATCGTCAACATAGATTTGAACAAAAAGCATATTACTATCCTTTGACTTAATTAAGAGAGTTGTATTAATTTTTCCTATTTTGAAACCACTTTGAATGTATTTTACTTATACTTTGTGCAAGCCTTAGGAGTTTGTGTCAAACCATAAATAGACTTTTTGAGTTTGAACATATGGTTAGGGAAGTTGAAACTTTCAAATCCAGGTGGTTGTTCTACAAAAACTTCCTTATTTATAAAACCATTTAAGAAGGAACTTTTCACATCCATTTGACATAGAATAAAATTCTTATAACAAGCAAAGGCAAGCAACATTCTTATGGCTTCCAATCTAGCTATAGGAGCAAAGGTCTATTCATTGTCAATTCTTTCTTATTGATTATACCCTTAGGCCATTAATCTTGCTTTGCTTCAAATTATTATGCCATTTTCATCCATTTTGTTTCTAAACACCCACTTAGTATCAATAACACTTTGATCATTAGGTCTAGGTACTAACTCTCAAACTTCATTTCTTTCAGTGGTTAGTTCTTTAACCCACATGGCCATTACCCATTTGTCATCTCCTATAGCATCATTCAATTTATTGGGTTTAAATTTGAGAGATAAAAGCAAAGTTTATTGAAAATATTTATCAGAGAATATCTAGTTCTTACCTACTAGATGGATTACCTATGATTTGATCTTGTGGTGGGTTTGATGCAAATTTCCACTATTTTAAGAGGCATTGACTTGATTCTCTTTTGTTCCTAGTTGAAGCCCAGAAGTGGGGGTTTCAAAAGGTGATTGCTCTTCATTCTTTGATCCATCTCCTTTTCTTGTTTGGATCTCCATCTTCAATTTGTAATCTTCCCATGGAAAAGTTCAACCCTACATCATCATCAACACTTCCTCTTCTTTGACGAGAGTTGGTAGATTCATCAAAACAACATGGATGGACTCCTCTACAACCATGGTCATTTTGTTAAAAACTCTATAAGCTTTACTTGAAGAATATCGAAAGTATCCAATATTGGTTTGCATCAGTAAAGTTGTCCTTAGTGTTTAAAATAAAATTTATTTCCAAATGCACCAAATAGCTAATGTTGGGTTGCTTATTTTTCAGTTCATAGGTTTTATCCAAAGCGGACCTTATCAAAACTCTATTTAAACATAACAAGAAATTGTTAACATGACCTAAAACAAGTTGGCAAATTGTTTCCATGAAGCATGGTTCTTGTATTTCTTGCAAGTTCTATCAAACTCCTTCAGTATTATTTGTTGGGGTTCTAGAAGTTAAATTTATGCTTAATCAATGCTTATCATAAAGCCTTCAAAATCAACATTTTCAAATTCTCTACCATGGTCACTTCTATACAGATATAGTAAAACCTTTTAATTTTGGTTTCTATAAGCTTTTGAAAACTCATAGGCGGCATCATTTTATGAGCTAAAAAAACCATATATCTAGAGAAGTCATCCACAATAATAAATGCATATGATTTTCCTCCAATACTAGTAGCACTTGAGGGTCCAAACAAATCCATTTGAAGAAGCTCAAATGGTCTTAAAGTAGAAATGAATTTTTTTTTTAAAGAGGTTTTTATTTGCTTTCCCATTTGACAAGCTTCACAATTAAATTTGATATTTTCAAAAGAGGTTTTGGGAAAGCCCCTAACAAGTTTATTTATTTTTAGTTGTGTAGTGAATTCATGTTCCATGGTATCCCCTTCATCTTTCATCAACAACTCATGCATGCTAGAAAAAACATCTATCATTGCCTTCATACTGAAATATCAATTGTGTAAACATTTTCTATTCATATGGCGATGAAGATGATTTTAATATTTTGAGAATCCTTTATGATGCAATAGAGAGATTAAAATAACTTCATTTATCACAAAGTTGACTAATGCTCAAAGATTATTTTTTATCTACATCAACAAGTAGGCATTTTCAATGACGAGAGGAAGAATTGTTACCTATAGAACCATGCCGATTCTACCTTTCCATGCATCTCAGTTTTCATGTACCCTCCTTTTCCTTCTTGTAGAGGAAGGCGAATTTTGACTCATCTTGGTGATAATCTTGACACACTATCCAGAACCATTTGCTCTTTCATTGTGAAAATCAAACTTGGAACCCCGAATCTTTTTGGGTCCGCCAGTCAATTCGTGACATGCGGCTTCTCAACCCGTCTTCACTGACAGAGGTTATTGACTTTGAAGATCATTTCTAAAGAAGGCAAGTACTGCTAATATGTCCTCCTCTACCACAAAAGTTGCAAATGGACTTTCACTTGTGTACTCCTTGACAAAATAATTTTTGAAATATTTTTCATTCTTTGAAGACTAGTATCCTAGCCCCTTTTTGATCACAAACACATTTTTGTCTAGCTAAGACCATGTCAAAGGAATTTTGTCCTGAATGTTTAATAGGAAGAGATCAACCATTCATTTTTTTTGCGTGGCTCCTGTTACCTTCCTCAGAAGAATTTTGAACCTTTAACTTTTGAAAAATTTTCTTTGATTTCATCAAGTTCCTTTTGAATATCAAAAACCTTTTTCTTGAGTGAGGTATTCTTTTCATCAAGCTTGTTGATGTCTTTGAGCATGCAATTCCTCTATGATGTTGATAACGATTGTGTCTTAAGTTGAAATTTACCTAATGTGGATCATAATTTGTGGCTTTGTTGGCTGTGACTTATGTTTTTCATCGCGGATGAGTCTTCTTTGGCTCCATGCCAATATGCCAGTTCTCTCTTCTCTCTAGGCTTATGGAGGGCTATCATGCTAACTTGGTCTACTTCTAGCACTTTAGCAGCATATAACATCTTTAACTCAGCCTCTTTCTCTTCTTCTTCTTTTGAAGACTTCTTTGTAATTGTTTCTATTTCCCTGTTGGCAGGTTCTTCCCACCAACACCTTTCATCATTAGCTTTTTGCTATCTTTGGTGAAATAATTTCTTCTTCGTATGTTTAGATCTTTGTCTCATCAATGACTTTCTCTTCTTAAGCTTTGAGAGCAATGATTTTATTTTTACCTTCTTCCTCTTGCATTTCCTTTTCTTGCCTTGCTATCTTCATTTCATAACTCTTCAAGGATCCAATAAGTTCCTCAAAGTTTCTAAACTGTTTCTTTGGCCTCTCATCTTGATTATTTAGAAGAAGGCATCCTTGTTTTCAGACACGTTCTTTGTTCATACACTTCTTCTGACCTTGAGTCATTAACATCATCGTGTTCAGTAGCAATAATAATAAATTCGACAGGTTTCAAATGTAAGACATTTCATAATCATTAACAAATTCTAGTTTAGAATATTGACTTGTTAGTTATGTGATTACAAAATTATCCACCACAGAAAACTATTTGATGGTTTTGGTGGCTAATTCTATCTTCAGTTCTATCCATAGCCATGAATTTTATTTGGAACTTTTATTTTCAAAGTCATCATATTCCTCGGGGTTTTAGATTTAACCCCATCAACGGTTTTGTTGGAAGGTATATCGAAAAATTTGTTTTCCAGCTTCCATCTTAAGAGATTGCAAATACCAAATCATTTTGTTTTCAAAATCGATAATTAGAACGAAACAAAAGAAAGAGGGTTTGCTGATGGGAAAACTTTTTCTACATGAAAAGGTTTGTGTTGGTGCTAGATATTTCCTCTTAGGCAGTTTGTCTTTGAAAACAAGAGGCTAATAGATACAATTAAAGTTGAATACGAAACATCCACTAAACCAAGAGGGGTAAATTAGTTTCTCAAAAAACTTTCAAATCAATAAGAAATCTTCGATTGTTCAAGACAATAAATAAAGATTCAGATAAATTACAAACTCAAATTTGTAGTGGTTTGGCAGACCTTTGCCTATTTCTACTTCTCCTTAATCTTGACTGTGAGGGTTCCACTAAGTGTCCAGCTCTAACTGACTTCTCCTTTACTTGGTTTGACTCAGTAAGGCCTTCTCCATCCTTCAAGTTATACTTGAAGCCTTCTTTAATGCTCAATGAGACTCTCTCTCTCTAGCTCTCAAGATGGATCAAATGATACAGCTCAGCTATGATGAATACAAAGGTACACTCTAGAATGTGCAGTGAAATGAATGCACGAGAATCTAGATTAAGAGGTGATTAGCAAAGAGAAATGTTGGTTGAGAGAATAAATGCAACAAGTCTCATGGCAATAAAATGAGCCCAAAACACAATAAATAGAGGGGAAACTTGGTAGCCTATTTAGTTGCTAACCAATCAAGCGATTCCACCAATCGGTCGACCGTTTCATTAAATGCACTAGCCATTATGTGTAGATTACCGTTTTATAGCGGTGACTCAACCGTTCAGCCGCTCGTCGAGCATTGCTCACGGTTCATATAATTGGCTATTACTTGAGCCGGTTGATTACCACATCAATGATTTACCAATCGATCAATCGGTCATCGATTGGTCGAGATAACACAATGAATTTCTTGCAAAAATTATCGTTTAGGTCTCTTTCCAGCCCCTTTTATTTAAATTAGTTTCGACTTTAAGTAAATCTTTTAGCATTTTAAACTCCAAATAACTAAGGTTTGATGTTAAACATGGTTTAAAATATTAATCAATTTAAATCAAACCTTGAGTTAAAAAAAATCTCATGAGACATAAAAAATTTTAACAAGCCCTTTGGAAATAGTCACATTAGTTCTTTTTGTTTTTCCAAATCCATTTCCTCTAGAAAATATTTTGAATACTTTTAAACTTTGAAAGCCTAGGTTTTTATGTCATACTCGACTTTCAAAAAGGTATTCCGTTTAGACATAAAAGGCCCGAGTTATGAAAGATATGCATGTAAAGATGATATACCCTAAAGTGCATCAATGTATTCATTTTACATAGATTCCTAAGTTTACAAAATCCTCACTTGATGCTTGAGCTTGGAATCTTAGTTATTTGTCATTTTGGATTTGAAATCTTGGTTTTTGATTTGAGTGAACTAGACTTCCTAGAGCTTGATCAAATACATAATTGTCATAAGCTTTGAATATTTTCATTTGATGCTTGATCAATTTCAACCTATGACACCCCAAAACCCAGGGGTCCGTTCGTTGACCAGTCAGCCCCTGAAATATCTAAAAATTGTCGGAACGGCGATACCATAGCTTGAGTCCCATTTGCGGGATTCGATACAATATAAGTAGCTACATCGAGTACGCCATATTATATATACATACATTTACGACTATATTAGCGTAGTCCCATAAAATTTAATTACAATTCTTTTATACAAAATGCTGTATGAGCTAATTTGTTCCTAGCATCTTTACAAAAAGGGTTACAAAGCCACAACCGACTTTCTTCACAGTGAGGCTGGAAGATGACATGTCACCGTGCCTCCACTTTGAAATATTTTTATAAGATTGACCATGCCAGTGAGCAAACTTCTCTGAGGCTACCTCCTCACCTAAGTGCACATGCAATCATGTTTACAATTCACATTCACATTCCAAGTAAAAACATGCAATTTCTACTATGGAATCCTCATTGTGAAATGAGATGAGACTCAATCATATACCATGCACTCGAGTCATACCGACTCAACTCTTACAGAGTCATACAGGCTCTACCACATAGCGATGTCAAGTGTGATAAAACCATCATTTGTTGATTCTGTCAATGATAATTTTGCAAAAAAAAAAATCATTGTGACCAACCAGCTTTTGGATGTTACACCTATGTGATCTGTTTATATTCAAAACCACATGTCTTTTGTGGGTAGCGAATTTCCGGGGTATCACTGCAGGCTTCACACGCCTTCCTACACTTTCACAGGCTTTCACCATTGAACACATATGTATAACCAAAAATATGAGGACTCCAAGGGCGTTTATCCCTACTTGCTATTACCTGATACATATTTTCATTTTCATGTATACAACCATGCAACTTTGTTAGACGTCGTCCCAATGTACCAAGCCCACCATCAAACACCAAGCACAGTGTTGATCATAACCATGCACTCACACTCATTTAATGCAATACAATGCATATGTCTGATACTGTGCGCCATTAGCAAAATGTTCTATCATGCCACATGTATGATGAATGCTACATAGACTGACATAATCCATACCACTTGCGGGGTGTGGATGTCACATCACCTGACTTGCCACATCATTTCATTCATGTCAATATATATTTACCGCATATATCGACATCAACGTAACATGTCATTCTATGTTCAAGCGGTAATACAAACCAGATCAAGCCATGACGATATGCCTTTTACATAGATTCATCACGTATTATTGAACACGCTGTCGATCAAACGTAATGCTACGCCGTCAGTAATGGCAGTCAACAACGTCTTATAATGGCCCCGACAGCCACGGCAATCATGAGTCGGGCGCCGAAAATGACTGAACAAGGCGTGGGGCCGTAATGTTAGTCGGGCTTTACTGGCAGAACTAGAGACTCCTGTATGATTCTTGTCACCAAGAATACCTGGTAAACCTTCACTTGGCGAAAGAGACCATCAATGGAGATACCGTATGTCTTCTTGCCTAGAAAGCGAGACCGTCGAGAATTGGAACACCTGACATTGCTAGCCTAAAAATGAAAAGTAAACCAAGGTAGAAAGAATCCCTACCTCTTGAAGCATAGAATCACGGGTAGGAAGCCTCCTAAACCCGACAACTTTGATTTCTCGAAATCTCCTTTCTTGGATCTTTGGTAAATCCTTGGATTCACAGAGTACCCGCACGTACCCTCGTGATCTGAGGAACTTTTGTTCTTATTTCTGTGAAAACGACCAGCCGGAACTGTGGATCTTAGAGATAAAGCAGCAGAAAGTTCTCATCCCTTCTCTCTTTCTCTAGGAAAAAACCAAGAACAAATGGGCTTTCTTAGCCCTAATCCCATTTTTTGTCTAACCTTAGTTAAGTGGTAATCTAAATGTTTTTATGTATTGACATTCAAGTTACTTCTAGCTCGAAGCGATTTATTTCATCTCAGTTCAAGTTCAAATTATATTTCATGAACTTAACTCAAGTTATTTTCCTATCTTACAAGATTTTCGTAAAAATCTCGTCTCTAGGAGTGTCACTAGACACCAGTCACTCAGAAAAATGACAGAAAATCATTCATCTAAAGATTTGATGAAATTGATACAAATTGCATTAGATTTTAGAGCGAATCACAACGACAAGTCGGTTCCATCATCGAGATCTAGAAAATTTCAAAGTTTTTCAACTGTCTTATTTGACAATTTGCCCCATTTTGCCTTTTTGAAAAGTCGATTTTTATTCGGGTTTACATTCTCTCCTTAAGAGAATTTCTTCCTGAAATTCTACGTAAATACATCGAAACCACATAAGTATCACAGCGAACATTTTAATTGCAAATGACTAGATGTACCTTCATCCTTAAATAAAAGGAAAGATGGTGGCATGCTGATGCCTTCGCATTCCCATGTTGCCTCCTCCACTGCAATGCCTGACACCGCCTTCACGACCTCAAGTCTTGCCTCCACAGCTTGATCTCGATTATCCATAATACTTACAGGTCCCTCACCAAGTCATCTGTATCCTTCTGTCTCCCTAATCCACAATATGGTCGGATGCAGGGTGCCAGACATAAAGGCACTGAACACTCAATATATGATTATGGTAGCCGATATAAGCCATTGAATTAACCCTCAGTACCTCCGGGGGCTGATCCACCTCGTTGATAAACAAAGCGTAGGCAGCCGACTCATCTGCCCGATCACCTTGAGCTTATGATCGCCCTCCAGCTCTAAGTGGGTATAGCAGTATTGGCGCCAGCTCTTCTGTGTGGTTGAATATTGAGAAGGCAGCTTCCGTGTGCTCATCGCACTTCTAGGTGTCTCTGGCAAATCTGGACCTATGGTAGGCCTCTTCCCCACCTTTGTCCAACAAGCGGGAGATTGTGCTGGCCTCCCATCGGTGCCTCATAAGGAGTGCCATACGTGCGCTCGCGGATGACTATTTGTGGTGAATTCAACCAAGGTAAATCTCTTGACTCCTTAAGATCCGGAAACCGTGCCCTTAGCATATCTCCATTGGATAGTCCTCTCAGGTAACCATCCGATGCGAGATGAAAAGTTGTGTTCATCATCAACTATGTCCCCATAGCTCTCTGAAAACTCTTCTAAAAATGAGCTGTAAACCTGGGATCCTGATCCGATACTATAGACACAAGAACTCCATGTAACTAGACTATCTCCCGTATATACAACCTTTAGAATTCCTCCAGTGTGAAAGTCATCCGCACAGCCAAAAAATGTGACGACTTAGTGAACCGGTCCACTATCTCCCACACCGCATCATGCCCTCGCAATGTCCATGGCAGGTGGGTCACAAAGTCCATCGTGACATGTACCTCAAAAGGTTGGAGTAATCTTACTGACCTTTGGTGCTCAACCTTTACACAAACCATGTGGGCATTGTGAGCAAAATGTCTCCCGACGTCGTTTCTTCATCCCTCTAATGTCTTTGTGACGAAGATCATGGTACATCTTCATGAAACCTGGATGCACAACAAAATGAGAGCAATGGGATTCCTTGAGGATCTCCTCTCTTGGAAATCACGCTAACTAGGAACCTGACTCTTCACTATACGAAAAATTACCATTCATGTGAATAGCCCGACCTTAAATCCACTTGTACCTATCCGTACCTAGTCCTAATGTGGATAATATCATGGTGTCTATTCACAGGACTCAGTGCTTAGTAGGGAAGGCGTAGCCCTTCAAGTCTAGGTACCTTAAGCACGTCAAATGCTGTAGTCAGGAATTGTCCCCACGGTCTCGATCATACACCACTCCCGGCCTTAGCTAATACTCCACTGTGACTTCAGTGGTGCCTCAGCCGCACCCACTTTGCCTTCTTGGGGTCAGTGCCACAAAATGAAATCGTAATCCTCCTAGATACTCCATCCACCTACGTTGCCTCATGTTGAGGTCTCATTGCATGAAAATGTACTTCAGACTCTTGTGGTTTGAAAACACTTCAAACTCTTCATCGTATAGATAGTGGCGCCAAGCCTTTAAGGCAAGACGATGGTCGCCAACTCCATGTCATGTGAAGGGTAACTTTGCTCGTAGTTCTTTTACTTTCGAGAACCATAAGCCACTACCCTCATGGACTGGATCAAAACACATCTCAGTCCGTCCTTAAAGGCATCACAATACATTGTGTACCTCCGTCCCCATTCAAGGACTATCAAAATAGGAGCAGAAGTAAGCCTCCTCTTTAATTCCTAGAATGCCCTCTCACACGAGTCATTCCACTCACACTTGATCTCCTTAGGGTCGACTGGTCATAGGAGTCTGACTAGCGAGAAGTCCTCAGTGACCTCTTGTAATACCACCTTGATCAATGCGTATCTCGGTGACTTTGGTCTCTCCCGATTCATAGCGCCTCCGCGACCGGTCCCAGACCATGGCCGATACCCGTGCCCAAAGAATCTCACCTTAGTGTTAAAGTCACACTTGTTAAATTTGGCATCTGACCGTCATTATCTCTAGAGTTTTGGAGGACCAATCCTCAGTGACCCTCTGATCCTTCCCGGACTTAGAGTAGGTCGAAGATGTAAGCCCCACGAAAACTATATTGGTGATCTAGGTAGAGGGCGTTACCTTTATCATAATTCATGAATACCCTGGGCCTCGTGTCGAATGGCATCCTTTGTGAACTTGAAATGCTTTCATCTGGCTTCACGACATTTGTCTTAGGGATATCTACTTCCCTAACCCTCAATTGATGGTAACCGATGTGAAGATCTATCTTAGAATAAACCCATGCCCCTCTCAGCTGATCGAACAAATCATCAATCATCGGCAAAGGTTACCTATTCTTGATAGTAGCCCTATTTAACTATCGGTAATCTATGCACGTGAGTCTTATCCTCTTCTTGGAAAACGAAGCAGGAATGCCTTTGGGTGAAGTGCTTGAAAAAGTGCAATAAAACCTCTGTCCAGCAATTCTTGCAATTGGACCTTGAGTTCCTGTAACTCAGCATGTGTCATTCTATTCGGTGGCATAGAAATAGGTGATGTACCAGGGTCTAACTCAACGGTGAAGTCTACATCCCTATACGGAGGTAATCCCAGTAGCTCATTCAGAAAAGGGTCTTGCGTACTCCACGAACCACCCGAGAGTGGCCAGTATCTTTTCGCCTCATCCTCCCAAGGTGGAAACACCAACCTGACCCATGTTGCCGTGCCACTTGGAGTCATACACGGCTCGGGGTAAAGCGTCATGCTTATCCCCCTGAAACATAACACAAATACCATCGGTGTGGCATTAACCACTCCTGCGATCTGTCGATGACAACTCGATGTGTCTTGACTAGTAAATCCCTAAGGATGACATAAAGCTCAACATATCCGCGACACTCGGGTCCTGATGAAGTAGAACCTAAGATCTCTAGCTCACAATCGACATATCTTATCAACACTCACCTGGTTCTAGGGAGAATTCACATACAACGACTTTTCCAAGGTTTCAACCTCTAAGCCTAAATCTTTCACACATGATGTAGTAATGAATGAATAAGATGAACAATAATCAAATAATACTCTTTCCCATAAGTGAAAGAGTAGAAATATACCTTGTATAACCAACTAATCTGCAAGCTCGGTATGAGGTGTAATGGCGTAGACACGCCTTTAGGTCCCTGAAGTCCCGGCCTGTGGGCCTTGCCCTCGACCTCGGCCCGTACGGCTGTCGAAGACGAAGTAGTAGGTGCTTGTGCGGCCTACAGGGCCCGATATTGGTTCCCATCTTTGGGGTAAGGAGGAAAAACTACGTCACGGCCTGCGTCCACCTTAATGACTAGGACTATGGTGTCTCATAACTACGGGATCCACACCTCGGGGCAATCTGCCTCATGTCGAGTGGTGTGATGGAAACATGTCCCTTGCCTGACCTTCAGCTGGCCTCATGTACCTCCCGTCTTGGGATGGTGATCCCGGCCTTATACGATGAGCCAGATTTTGTTCCTAAAACCCTACCGTGGAGTAGAAGTCTCTGGCCTAACTCTCGACGCTAGAAAAAGAAGGTTGGCTCTCCTTCCTCTTATCCTTGGCAGCATCCACGAATGCCGTGCATCATCCGATTAATTCCTCTCTGTGCCATAGTTGTCTTAATATCGAGTCCCCAAATCTTGTAGGAGAAGTCCCTGAATTTTACTAGGATGGACAATTCCGGACCATCCTCAAACTTTCCCGCTAGCCGTAGCCAGTTGTCCATAATCATCGGTGAAATAAGCCTTTCGATAAGATAGCCAAAGTATTCGAACATTGTCATCGTTGTTTGTTTCAACTCTAGGAACTCCCAAGCTTTTGCATGTCGAGCAGATGCTGGGAAATATTTACCCATGAAGAGCTCATGGAACTCTTCCCATGTCATTGCCTCCAAGTTCCTTGAGGTTTGGACCCAATCTCATTGGGATTAACCCTCTAGCTAGAATGCAGCTAGCCTTATCCTCATGGCATCGGAAGGGTGATCTCCATGGCCTTGAGGATCTTGTCAACTTCAGGATCTTATCAACTTGTCATAACGAATGGGTGACTTAGCCAGTCCCTCCTCCTTGAAGATTGGGATGATGTACGTAAACCTGCGGAGTTACTCAGCCCTCCACGGCCCACATAGTTGCCATAGCCTGCAGAATGGTGGCGTGTATCTTAATAGCCTCTATGAGGCTCGTTGGTGAGTCGAGTGGTGGTTGGTTGTTGCTTTAGTGCCACCTCTGCCTAACCCTCGACACATATCTACACATGTCAAATAGAAAATTGAGATTCCTTTTTCTTGTCTAATTAGTAGTGCATATGCCAACTACCAGTAGACATCAACAACCCGAACTACATGTTCGTTCTTTTCCCAAACCCCTAAGGTTATGTTCTCTAAGCCTAGTGTTCTTCTTTCCCTATATACATATTACCATTCATATAAATCGCCTGACACCTGACACGAATCATGTAGCACCTTAGGCCTGAAACATGGAAATACACCTGATGAATGCAATGGTCTAAACCCATCCCATCAAGCCCTAGGTAATTGCATACCTATACTATGATGCAAGCCGTGGCATCGGAACATAATGAATCTAATGACTTAGACCCATATCCATCAAGCCATAGGTAGCAGGTATGCACATGCTTTCACGATACCAAGTTGTGGCCTTGATGCACGAAATTCAGTTGACCAATTCAATGGCGATAACTGGCAGGTCCCATTTGCGAGATCGACCATAAGTATAAAGTGACCCAGCCAGAATTTGCCATCACATTATACATACATGGAAAACTATGTGCAATAGTCCCTTAGAATTTAATTACAATTCTTTTATACAAAAATACATGCTAGAATTAATTTGTTCCTAGCATCTTTACAAAAAAGGGTTACAAAGGCATAACTTGGCTTTCTTCTAGCTAACGACCTCAAATGAGTGTCGTACAGGTCATCTCCCTACACACAGAAATGTTTTCCCATAAAGGGTGAAGACGGGCTAGTAGAGTAAACTTCTATAAGAGGCTACTCCCCCTTATAGTGCACATGCAATGGTCATGTTCACAAATTAACATTCACATTCCAAGTAACTGTAAATTTCTACCATGAGTACATTCCATGAAATGAAATGAGACTCAATCATGTACAAAGCACCCGAGTCCTTACCGACTCACCTCTTACACGAGTCCTTATCAACTTCTACCACATAATGTGATGTGAAAGTGTGATAAAACCCATCATTTGTGGATTACTTCCAATGATCATTTTACAACAAAATTCATTTGTTTTCAAACCAAAAGCTTTTTAGATGTTGCACCTCAATGATCATTTATATTCAAAACCATGTGTATTTTGTGGGTAGCAATTTCTGGGGTCTCATTATAGGCTTCACACGCCTTCATACACTTTCACGATTTCTGTTTGACTTACATATGTATAACTTGAAAATACAGGCTTTGACCAGAGTATCTATCCTACTTGCTGTGCAGACACATATTTTCATTTTCAAGTATACAATCGTGCGACTCTGTTAGACGTTGTCCCAATGTACCAAGCCCACCATCAAACACCAAGCACGGTGTTGATCATAACCATGCACTCACACCTATTTAATGTGATGTCCGTGCCATACGATCTGATGTCTTATTGCATGTTCTACCATACCACATGTATGATGAATGCTACATGGACAACATAATCCACACCACTTACCAGGTGTCATGGACAATCACATATATGACTTTCATACATCATTTCATTCATGTCAATATATCATGCCATATATCGACATCAACATACAACATGTCGTGCATGTTCAAGCGATGACCTGACCCTGATCAGCCATGTAATGGCCATTTGCACATACCAATTCATCACATGTCAATACATTAGAACACACATATTGACATCCAAACATGTCACTACTTATTCAAGGAATGACACTCTTGAACAAGTCATACAATGACCCCCGAAGCAAGCCATAACAATCACCAAATCGGACTCAAATCGACCACACAAACGGTTCATAAAAGGCCCTGATGTCGGTCCGCAGCTGCTGACAAAGCCCTTCTTCCGCCCCAGGCGAAGTGGTTCGCCTAGGTGAGCGAAGCCAACTTAGGAGGACCAGAGACTCCTCAATTCCTGCCCTTGGGCTCGCCTAGGCGAACACACCTTCACCTAGGAAAACCCCTTCGCCTAGGAGAATAGCCCATCTCTGCTGAAGACACGCGTGTCTTCACCTAGGCGAAGCTCAGCTCACCTAAGTGAAGAACGCCGATCAGGAACTCGAACACTTGACCATTGCCAACCTAAAAATGAAAAGTAAATCAAGGTAGGAAGAATCCCTACCTCTTTGAGTGTAGAATCACGAGTAGGAAGCCTCCTAAACCCAACAACTTCGATTTCCCAAAATATCCTTTCTTGGATCTTCAGCGAAATCTTTCGTTCTAGGTATCCATGCGCACCCCTCGTCGATGCTATGAACTTTTGTTCTTGGCCTGACGAAAACCGACCAACGGAACCTTGTAGATCTTGGAGATAAGCCTTGGAAGCTCTCCTCCCTTCTCTTTTTCTCTCGGACAAAACAAAGAACAAAATGGGCTTTCTTGGCCTAATCCTTACATCTAGCAACTTAAGTTAGTGGGTAATACAATGAGCCATGTGTCAGGCAGGTGGGTCAAAGCTACAACCCTAGCGATTTATTTCGTCTCAGTTCAAGTTCAAATCATATTCCATGAACTTAACTCAAGTCGTTTTCCTAACCCTAAGATTTTCATAAAAATCTCGTCTCTAAGAGTCATTGGACACCCGTCACTTTGGAAAACATGAAAATCCGACTGTCTTGGAATTCGACGAAATTCGTCCAGGTAACTAGATTTCGAGATAGGAATCTAATGGTGAGGTTCGTTCCGTCATCTGAGATCTAGAAAATTTCCAGGTTTTCAACCTGTACTATTTCGACAATTTATTGTCTTGCCATTTTTAAGAAAAATTCAATTTTTCCCAGGTTTTACAACTCGACTCAATGTTAACCATTAGTAAACAATAACCTTAGTCTGTTATCATCAAAACCTCAATTATAAATACACTTGAGCCAATATCACCCATTACTATTGTCTCCTACTTATTGCCAACATCATCATCAAGATCATTGTTTGCTCTGATCTTTGAAGAAGGTAGCCTTTTTTCCTCTACTTCTAGTTTTTCTTCTAACCCTCTACCTCAAGCTCCTTCTTCACATGCTAAAACTCACATTCATCGTCCTCATACCTCCTCTAAACAATTATCTACCACTACCTTTAAGCCCCCTACATCCTTTCTCCCTTCCCATCCCATAACCACTAGGTCTAAAATTAATATTTTTTTAAGTCAAAACAATTATACCACACTATTACCAAACACCCATCACCTAAATCTGTTGAACCCTCTTGTGTTAACCATGCTCTCAAATACCCTCACTGGCGACAAGCTATGTCTAATGAGCTCATTGCTCTTCTTCAAAATGATACCTAGGATCTTGTTATTCCACACCCTTTCCAAAATTTTGTTGGTTATAAATAGGTGTTTCGCATTAACCGAAATCTTGATGGCTTTATGTCTTGGTTTAAGGCTCATTTGGTTGCCAAAGGTTTTCATAAATGATCTGGAGTTGATTATTATGATACATTCAACCCTGTTATCAAGCCTACAATAGTCCGCCTCATTCTTAGTCTTGTTGTCCACCATGGATGGTCTATATGACAAATGGATGTTAATAATGTCTTTCTCCATGGCACCCCCCATGAAGAGGTTTATATGCAATAACCCAAAAGGTTTCTCGACTCAAGAAACCCTACCTTTACCTGTAAGCTTCATAAGGAAATTTATGGCTTAAAAAAGGCCCTATAGGCATGGTATAATGAACTTGAAGGTTTCCTTACCTCCTTGGGTTTATTAACTCTTAAAGTGATACCTCTTTATTTATCCTTCACACAACTACTACCACTATTTAATTCTTAGTTTATGTCAATGATATAATAGTTACTGGAAACAACGAAAAGTTTCTTCAACAATTTCTTGATGCTCTTTTTGTCAGTTTTCTATTAAAGAAATTGGTAATCTCAATTACTTTCTTTGAGTTGAAGTTCTTCACACACCTTCTAGTCTTCTTCTCACTCAACACTAGTATATTCGAGATCTCCTAGTAAAAACGAACATGGTCGGTGCGAAAGTGCTCGACACGATGTCTTCATCACAATCTTTACTTCTCAATGATGGCTCTCCCCCCACAGATGCAACTCATTTTTGACAAGTTATTGGTGCTCTTTAGTACTTGTCTTTTACATGTCTTGATGTGTCTTATTCTACAAATAAACTTGCTCAATTCATGCATGCAACCACCAATTAACACTAGACTGTTGCTAAGAGGGTTTTATGATATCTCAAGTATACAATACATCATGACATGTTTCTCAAATGCTAGCAAAATCTGAATCTTATTGCATTTATAGATGCAGATTGGGCTAGCAATCGAGATGATCAAACTTCTATTTCAACTTACATTGTCTATTTGAGTGGAAATGTTATTTCATATTGCTCAAGAAACATAAAGTTGTGGCTAAATCATCTACGGAAGTAGAATATAAGGCACTTGCTTCTTGTTCTACTGAGGTACTATGGTTGTCTCACCATCTTCTAGAACTACATGTCAATTTCTCCACTAAACCTATTATCTACTATGACAACATCAATGCCACTTATCTCTCTGCCAACCTAGTTTTCCACTCCAAGATGAAACACATTACTATTTGTTATCATTTTGTGCAAGATCATGTTGTAAAGGGTTTGTTTGTTGTCTCTCATATTTCCTCCAAATACCAACTAGTAAATGCTCTCATCAAGATCTTTCTATTACACCCAATTTTCCAACTCATAATCAAGATTGGTATCTCCAATGGGAGTACCGTCTTGCAGGGATGTTAAGGATAAGGTTGTTACGGTTGAAAATCTTCTTAGAGATAAGGGCTTAAATTGTTACAAATAAAATGGCCAAAAATCATCTTAGAGATAAGACCTAAAATTGTTATAGATAATGGCTAACACTCATTTCAGATTTGGAATGCTTTCAAACTCTCAACTGAAATTTAAAAGCCTGTGGATCACATTGTCCCGCAACAATCTCAACCATTTCCTAAATTCAAATTTGTTTGTTCCTATTTTTCTGGGTTTTCTTATTGGTTATCTTTTAATTATTTGTTGTATAAAAATACACCTGTGTAGAGAAAGAATATAGTTTTTTGCTCCTTGAAGAAAGACTTGAGTCTTTGTATATTGAAAATTGTATATGATACATGTACAAGACGATAGCTTATATAAGCTATAAAAATCTAGAAAAGGAAAATACACAGCTATACAATTACTATATAATAGATATACTAAATAATAATCTAACATCCCCCTTAAACTCATTGTGGTTTAAGAGAAATCATTTTGAGTTTGAAAGCTAAAGCTTGAAAAGTTTCTGGAGGAAGAGGTTTGGTGAAGATATCAGCTAACTGATCTTGAGAGGAAACAGACTGAAGTGTGAGTGTACCACAGACGAGATATGTGAAGAAGTGACAATCAATCAATATGTGACTCCTTAAAACTAGGAATTAGTTGACTGAATCAACTGCGGAAATTCTATACATCTCGTATCTGAGGCATACTGATAAAATAGCCACATGGGACTCATTACATCATACTCATATAACAAAATAATCAACTATATTCTCATAGTTTCATGTTTGTTCTACAAAGATTTATACATATTTCAAAATATTTTCTTAAAGCCATTTCGGCTTTCTTCTCAAGAAGTACCTCTCTTTAACGTCTTAGTCCCCTGGATAGTCCTGTGCACGAGGGTCCACGGCCAGGGTGAGCAAAGCCAGTGAAAATTCTCCTACAAGGGTTTACTCCCCACCTAAAATGCATATACGTGGCATATATAAACAATCAATCACATTTCATACAATTATTTTCTATATGAAATGTCTATATCGTCATGGATACAACCCCTCATGCTCACACGAGTCCCAGCCAGATCTCCCTCACGCAATGCCAAATGTGAAATAAAAACTAGTCACACACCTGACTAAACCATTGGAAAACCCTCCGATTTATTTATCAAACTGATTTTGATTCTTTTCCTTTATTTTGTGGGCCCGCAGTTTAGGGTTTACACGTAGGAGCGCCATGCGCCTTTTTCAACATTTTCACGAACTTACATCGTAGGGATTCATGTCTAGCAGTGAATAATATGTGGGACTTTCACCACAGGGGGGATCTACCAAACTTATATGAAACATGTAATTTATCGTTTGATCATTTACACACTCGTGAATCTCTACATTGGACTTTGTCCCATTTTCCCGAGTTCATGACCCACTCCTGCATAGATGGAATATAAGCAGTACCTGCACCCACACCCGACGTAGCGATGTGACCGTGCATATGAAATGCATGATGCCAATGCATTTCCTCATGTTACATGCATGAATGAGCACTACATGAAACATTTACAATCCATGAAAAATTATAATTTATACATAATCTACCTCCCATGCAAATCATGTTAGTACATTAAATAGCATGCATCGACATCATATGTCACCTGCGCATGTTATTTAAGCAAGCCACCAACACTGGCCAAGTCACCAACGGGACCCTTGAGGTACCTCCACGGCCTAGCAAACATGAACCATTTTGGTTCCAATCCTTATCATCACATCAAACAACCATGATACCTAGAAACTTTCAGTTTCTAATTAAAACCCTAACTTACACAGTCCGTGCAACCGGTCATGAATCCATACCCATTAATTCCAAAGCTTGGAACTAATCTACATGGCCTCTCATGGCCTCCCATAAGCAACCCCTACCCGTTATAAAGCCTTTGGGCTAAGTAAACCAAGTGGGAAAATATCTTGGAGTTTGTGAAACTCCAGCACTGGAGTGTCCACCGTAGATCCCGCTGCGTGCACCAGCTTTAGTCCTCGGGCTTTCGAGGCGTCGGCGGCGAAATCCGGGAAAATCCTCCTTTTCCCTTTCCTCCTTCTCCTTTTCCTCCCTTTTTCTCTCTAAGAACCGTTTCCTTTCTTGTTCCTTTCTCCTTTCTTTTCTTTCCTTTTGCTTTTCTTTTCCTTTTTCTCTTTTTCTCATCTCACCTCTCTTCATTTTCTCATCTCATTTACCATATTCTCTTTTTCTTTCTCTCCTCCAATTTGGAGAATCAATCATTCGGTCAATGGGAGAAATTGCGCTCCCAACTTCTGCATTAATGCCGTGTGTGAACCATTTTCACATAATTTTTCTTATTTCTTAATGCCTTTGTGACATCATGCACCACATGGCATCATATGGGCCGTGGAATCCCTTCTCCCACATGGCTTGGTGGCGAGCCACTACTTTGATGCCAAGTGTCACACACTTGTGGTGCCAATGGCATCCCCTTATCTTGTCGTGTGTCATCAGGCCTTTTATACTCAGCGTGAAATCGAGCACCTTGGAGATCAACGAAGTCGACGTGGTAGCTAAATTCACGAGGCAGTTCGCGGAGGGAATCCGTTTCGTCATCCGAGATCTAGAAAAATTCCGGATTTTCAACCGAAATTTCTATTTTACCCTTTATCCAAAATCTTGGATTTTCTGGGGTCTCACACAATATGTTTACACTACAAGAAAAACACCCTTCATTGATAGAAAAATCCTTGACTTATTGTGGTATCTATCATTAGAACCTATTATAATAGACAACCATGACTTATATATATATTTTTGAAGTAATCTTGACATATTCTAGACTTTAGGGAAGAAACGTTGGCATAATATGAACTGACGTTGACATAATTTTTTAAGTCAAGATAGAATTAGTAAATATACTTTTTTTAGATGAATTAATTTATTGGAATAAAAGGTTTGTTATATGTCTGGGTTTTACAATATGTATAAATTTATAGATGAGCCTTTCGGCTCTTTCCCTTTTCATTTGTTTCAAACCCCGACATACACATTCATTCCCAAACCCTAAAAACTCTAAGTCTCGACACCATTAATAAAAAGCGAGTTGAACAACCATCAGTCTGTGGGCAAGAGCAGCAAGAGCCAAACATGGTCTTAGCTACAACTTCTTACATAGGAATCCTCCCATCAGAACTTGCTAGAAGAGATAATCCTAGGAGTTAAGAGTATGGTTACTTTAAATTTCTTGCTTATTCGGTATGTATTCTTGATGACTTGAAGTTTCTCTTTAGATGTTATGGAACATACATGTTTAGGTTCTAAGTTGCCATTTTGATTTAAGGTTAGGGTTTCTAATTTTGTTTATTTCCTTAACACAGTGATTGTATTTGTCTCCAAAATGAGAAATTTTTTATTTTGATTCAATGGGTATAGAAAAATGAGAACAAATAGGAATGAATTTGGGTGCATTTGAATCCTTAGTTATTTTGTATTTTGAGATTAATTTTTATAAGTGAGTAGGTGAATGATGGAAGCAATTTTTGAAAAGAAAATTTGAAGATTAACCAATAAGATATGAAGTATTTTTAAAAGGAAAACCTAAATGCTCACAAGTTAGTTTATGCAAACACCACATCGGCTCACTCCAACCTCTATGTTCATAAACTTAATTAAGTGTTTCCTACATTAATCTCTTTCCTTTTCTTTATTTTTCTTTCTCTATAAAACATTTATATGATTTGATACCTTGAATCCATTATATAGAGCAAATTCCCTATAATTATATATCTCTTTAACAAAAAACAGAGTTCTAGTGCTTTGTGGGTACGCGTTATGTATGCCTAGGGGTGATGAAGTGGTTATTGAAGAGAAGCATGAGTAGCTATTATAATCACCATCATCTTTAGGATAATTATCAGTGATGTAATTGCTACTACCATCAGTAATACTATCACCACGTTTTCAAGGCGAGCGGGTTCTTTCTACTTCGATTGGACCTACCCGTCAATTTTGGAAGACCCCACCATTGTGGGGCCTACTACTATTGAAAGTTATACTTTTTATTATTCGATGTTATATATATTCTTCTATTGGCCTATCAAAAAAATCAGTAATACTATCTGCTTAGTCAACACATTTTTCTTTATTATATAATTTCCCATAGTTATCATGTTTATGCTACCACTACCGTATTAGCACTATATAATCACTCCCATTGGTTGACTATAATGGACATGTAAACAATATTCTCATCACCACACCCACCATTGAACTAATAACATACCCCCACCTTTATAATTTGCATGTTTTTCCCATGGTCACCACTATTTTCCATTTGCTTCCATCACCTTGGATGCTATCCTCAACATTGCCACTTCTATTTTGGAAGCACATGAACCAGGGTGTGCGAAGCAAACTTTAGAAAAATAGTTAAGTTAGACTCTTATAAATTAACTTTTATTCAAATTCCAAGATAATTTTTTCTTCTAGTTATATTATTTCTCTACAATGTAAGAATTGCTTACTGATAATGTAGAACTTATTCTCTAACAATTACATCTACATAAATTGTATCAATATAGCAATAATTTGTTTTTGTCTCCTTTTTTTATGATATAATTAATGTATGCTGAAACAATTTTTTTTCTAACTTTTTTTATATGGTTGATCATCACTGTATTTATTCACATCTTCAAAAATCTTCAAATTTTTAATATACTTTTAGAAATAAATAAAAATTTTAATTATACCTTATCAAAAAAATACAATTATACTTCTGATTTTTCTTATTTGTTTCGACACATAAGTTTTAAATCTAGTATGATATGCTATGCTTCTTTTAAATTGTTATGATTTTGGGCCTTTAAATCTCTATGTATTACTTTGTGGATCTTAGGGCTCTTAGATCAGAGAAGGAGAATAAAAGAAAATTTTCCTGGTTCTCGTGTTAAATAGTGCACATCACGAAACTGAAATTGTGGGGATAGAGGCTCGGGTAAAATCACCCTCGACCATTTGATTTTTATTGAATACATGTGGAGATCTCGTCAAGATTGTAGAATTTGAATGTGCTTATTTGGATGTTGTAAACATGATAAGTATGAGGATTCTTTTACATTAATGAACTTTTAACTTATAATTTTGAGCTTTAGACTTATTTAGTTTGTTTAAAAAAAATTGTTAAAATAGTTTGTAAATGAAAATAATGCTCAAACTAGTGCGTGAATAGTAATGCCTAGTCATTGGCTACGGCATTGAAAATTTTTTTAAGTTAATGTCACAGTTCTTGACTACAACATTACAAATATTTTGAAATTTTTTTAAGTTAATGTCGCAGTCACTAACTGCGACATTACTCACTAGTTTGAGCATTATTTTCATTTTCAAACTATTTTAGTAATTTGTTTTTTTTTTTTTTTTGAAACTAAATATGTCCAAAACTCTATAATTTTTATGTACATATTTAATTGCTTATGAGTGATAAGTTATGTGCATTGCGATTATCTCAGTATTAGACCTGTCCCATTGAAATGATGTAAAATGTATTTTATTTGATGGTGGTGAGATAGGAGTTCCCTTATGTAACCATTTTTTATCGGGTCGTCATGAAACTATGCAGGGTCATTCCAGAGAGTATGATATATAGTTATGGAACAGTTCAATTAGACATTTGGTAGGAAACATATCCTCAGTCATAACTTACTTCAAGACATTGTATATTGTTCTCCATGGTTTGAAATTACTCAAGGGCTTTTACTTTGTATTTAACATTCTATTTTATTATTCATGGCCTAGAAACATATTTGCCCTTTTGATATTGTTGCTAAAGAAAAACTATTAAAGTAAGCAAAAAATGTTCTAGAGAAGGCTGAATCACAACCCATCCTTTTAATTATTGCATCTCTTTAAATTCAAAACTGATATTTGTATTCTTCTTTAATACCTACAATCAAGTTGAGCATTTTATAAACTAACAAAAAAATGTCATGCTTTTAATTACATCTTCAAGCAGGCTACCTTGAACTTGTCCAATGTACATATTTGCTTAGTGCCTATATGTCTCCCATGTTTCGTAACTTTTTCTTTCAGCGTTTCTATGTAGTTTTTTAATCATAAGTTTGAAGGTTTATATATTTTACCCCCTCCTTGGAATCGTCCTTTCTCCACATCGTTGCAAAACTCCCGAAGCTATAGTCATGCCACTAATGCTGCATGTAGCAAGATCTCTACATGCATAAACTGGCCATGTGCTTGCTCTAAACAATGTACAATGTTATTGATGCATTTTTATAGATTTATATTACTACTTTGATGAATGCCAATGTGTGAGCATGTTTGATAATTTGGATTTTTTTTTTTTTGAGGTTTTTATAGTTTAAAAATGATTCTTATTTATTTGTTAATTTATTATTATTATTTATATTATTATAATAATAATAATGTGTGTATTATTTATAGTACTATTACTATTATTACTATTATTATTATTACTACTATTACTATTATTCTTAATGTTATAACTATTATTATTATTATTACTAATGTCATTACTATTATTATTATTATTACTATTACTATTACCATTGTTTATTATTTTACTATTATTATTATTATTGTTGTTGTTATTATTATTATTACTATTTTTGAGATAAACACTTTGGTTATAATGTAGTAACAACAACAACAACGCAACTCTTCTTTAACAACAATAATAATAATAATAGGTATTATAATAATAATAATTTTTAGTATTATTATTATTATTATTACTCAAAATTATTTGCATAAGACTTCTACTATGAATGTTATTGATTTGCTCATTTTTGTTATTATTACTCCAAACTATTTGCCTAAGACTTCTACTATGAATGTTATTGATTTGCTCCTTTTTTGTTTGTTATGTCTTAATCCTTAATTATGGTATTACTATCTCTCTTTTTATATTAATTTTACTTCAATTCGAATAATCTATCACGTTTGATGATCAATATTTCCTTTAGTTTTACTATCTCCATTTGAGTTGTACATAGTCATGTATATTAGAAATTGATAATGTTGTTATTCATTATTATACTATATCCTAAACTTTTCTTTTCTTAGTCATCTACCGTGTCTTTTTGCACGAGCAATATCACGTCATGCTTGAATCTTTTAATTTATTTTATATACTTTTGCTTACTTTTTGTTGGTGTTCTATTTATCTTACTAGATACCCAAGAAACATAACAAGATGAAGACAATGATGAAGAAACAAATACGACATTTTATAAATATAGTATTGTCTTTTCAAATTAAGTTTGTAATCTGAATTGAATTTTACTTAATTAGATTTTATTTATATGTAGAAATGGAGAATGACTTGCAAAGATTTATGGAATTGTGTTTTCAATATTCAAATATATATGCATATAAGAATCATTTTACATTGAGTAGTAATTTGTTGACATTATTCTTTGACTTGATTATTACTATTAAAAAATGAGTATCAAATTTAATCTATGGTAATAAATTCATTTTCATTAAAAACAAAAATTAAAATAAATAATATTAAATATTTCATTAGCAACCTTAACATATTGTTATGCCCAACATTGACATATGCAATAGAACCTATAACATATGTGATACCACAAATATGGAAAATTTTGACATATGTATATGTCAAGATGGCTTTAAAAATTTCTTGACACTGGCATAGATGACGTTTATGAAAATTATCTATCTTAACCTATATTCCATTTCTTGACGGTGAAAAACATTAATGAAGGCCTTTTTTCTTTTAGTGTTAGTACGTTCATGGAAGACATCATTATGAGCAATTTGAATAGCACTTTGATTATCACAATAAAGTTTAGTTGCAATGGGACAATCAACACCAAGATCACATGTGTAACCAAAACCAAATAAGTTCAGTTATAGTAAGCGCGATCTTTCTATATTCTACTTGATCTTTGGAACGAAACAGCGGCCCATTTGTTCTTGCTTCTCCAAGATATAAGAGAATCACCTAGAAAACAATATCTTGTAGTAGATCGGCGTCGGTGGGATCACACCTTGATACGCATTTGAATATGCATGAAGTGTTAATGAAGAATGGGAAGAAAAATAGAGGCCATCCAAATGGTGCCTTTCAAAATATCTAGAATCCACGAGAACATGACATAATGCATGAGGGATGACCATAAAGCGGCGATTACATGAACTTCGCAAAATGTCGGGGTGAGTAACGATTAGAGATAGATTAGACTCAACCAATTTGTACGTAGAAGTAGCATCGAGATAGTGATTAGCCCGTCGTATTGAAATTGGCGGCAGTTATATTCGATAGGTGTATGACTATCTTGTTATCGATTAAATCTTGGCTAGAGAAATCAAATCGGAAGTATACTTAACCTGAGTAAGATAATAACCATCTGCATAAGAGGAAACTTACAATTGAAAGTAATTAAGAGGACCGAGATCTTTCATTTCAAATTGACGACCAAGAAAGTGCTTTAGATCCTGAATACCATGCATATCATCACCTATAATAATCATATCATCGACATACAAGAGTAGAATAGTAATACCATGAACAAACCATCTTGAAGAGGCTGTATCAAAAGAAGCGCACGAAAACCATCTTGAGATAGTGGAACTAAACTTTGCAAACCATGCGCGAGGAGCTTGTTTAAGACCGTAAAGTTCTGCTAGTAGTCGACATACTGCGTGGGGAACCTGGAGGGGGGAGGGAGCAACTGGAAGAATGTCACTGACCCCGCCTAAAGCGGATGAAGGGAGTCTTAGAAACTATCTTAGGACTCTTTGATTTTCGGACATTGGTGGTCCCAAAGTCTTATAATTGAATCGAAATATCATATACAAAGATACAAAAATTAAAACTACCACCGTGAGTGAATTGTTTATAGATGTCAATACATACGATCCTGAGTCTCATTTTAAGCGTACATTTACATTTATAATCAGGCGCAAAACCTATGGGTGATGGACCTATGAGTGTCTTGTATGAATACGAAGATCCGCAGACGCCCTCCTGCAGCACCTACACGGTTAAAACCCGTACTAAGCTTATAGCTTGAGTAGAGCTGCCAACTTATACATGTACACATGCATTGATACTCACTTACAGTATACATAGAACAGTAACATGTATACGGTAGCAAATATCAGAATTTTTCATGAATTCATATAACAAACTTATAAACATACTTGTACTTATAGCAAAATTATACTTGCTCAGATCTCTTGTAGGAGTTACAGAGCTTATACTTGTATGGGGTACGTGGGTACTTTCTAAGCTTATACTTATGCAGTGTTTTTTATGGTACTACATAGCTTATACTTGTACGAGTGCAGTAAATTTTATTGAGCTTGGGGAATAATGTACATTACTTTACTCTTATTCATTGTTCAGACTCTATCCTTATAACCCCTATTTTGAATACTTAGACATTAATAAAGAAATGAGTAGGACACAACACAATAAGTACCTGAAGATGCACAGGATGCGATCTTGAGTGTCATAGCACAAAGTAGAGATTTGAGGCAGCGGAGTGTCATCGCACTAATCGGTAGGGGAAATACTAAATGTGCCAAAGCACGGTCAGAGAGTGTCGTCACACTAATCGAAATTACCCAGTACTATCGTGCGCGTAACGAGGTGTCGTATCATTGACCTTCGGATTCTTTAAGCGATCCCCACAATTATATGTGTTCGAGGAACTTGCGTATCATAGGGCGTGGTTTGCCAACTTCCGCCTCGGCGGTGAGGTGCGATCGTTTTCACTTAGTTTTATTCTTATTTGAACCCCGAATTAGTCATTTATTAGGGTTCTTATCTTGTCAGTGTATGAATTTGGGGCTTAACAATGCGGATACAAAAATCGGGGATCTCAGGCTTGTCGGTACAGATGCCCTTTCTCTGTCTAATGAATGGAAGATTTTGTCACTCATTTCTTTGTAAAACCTCCTCAATTCCATCCTACATCAAGCCCACCATGGAATCCACCAGCTCAGCTTCCAAAATGGTTCATAACCCGAACATAAACAAGAAATTCAAGGATTCCTAACTCCCGACAAATATTCATACACCCAAATCAAATAACCTACATGATTCTCACAAATCCATAGAAATTCTCACTTCCAAACTTATCTATACATATTCCTACAAGTTCCCGACCATGACTTCCACAAACACTTGTAATGGTGAGTTAGAACTTCTCATATGGAAACCCCAGACAAAGAACTAGATCGAAATCGAGAATCCATACCATACAAATCCATACAAAACCATAGCAATCCATACATCTTGACAAAATCCATACTCAGGAGGTTCCATACTCATCTTATACAAACTAGGGTTTTACCAGTCCAACTTTCGAAAATCTAGGATTAGGATAGTCCTATTAAACCCTATCACATAAAATGAAACAAACTAATATCCATACCTGAAATCCTCTTCTCCTCCTTCTTCTTCCTCTTCTTCTTCCTCTTCTTCCTCTTCTTCTTCTCTTCTCCTCTCTTCCGTAGAAGCTCTCCCCATCCCCCAAATGAGAGACCAACTGGTGCCTCCCATTTTATTTTAATTTTTCCTTTATTACACTTTGGTCCTCAAACTCCCTTCTATTTGCACCACAACTTATGTCATTTCTATAATAGCATCTCATCTTCTTATCTTATGACTTTTATATCCTGTTTTGACAATTTACAAATTTACCCTTGCTTATTTCCGAGTTTCTCAGTTTTCACGTTTTGAATTAAATTACGAAAAATTCAAATTATCTGCTCTGAATCTGCAAGCGTCTTTAAAAGCGGTAGGTATATTCGGGGTGTTACAAGGAAGGTGGAAGGTGAACCTGGAAGATGGAAGGTGAACCTGATTAACCATATCCTGTAGATCTGCCATAGAGAGAGATGAAGCAGGACCAGACTTGGAATGAGATTCTAGAGCTGATAATTCAAATTGAGTCAAGGCAGTAGTGTTCTGAAGAATACGTTGACGAGTGTAACAAGCTTTAACATAATGACCTCTGTTCTTATAGAAACTGCAAATAAGAAGAGGCTTCTTATTGTTATGTCGTTTGACAATATTATTCCCTTTGCCTTTGGAAACATAGGTAGATGAACCTACTGAGGGAAAAACAGGAGTAGCAATCGGCGGAACAACGGCTATAGTAGCAAGAACCATAGTCTGAGTAGAAATGGGATCAATCTGAAGACGTGTCTCATCATCAACTAACTTATGAATAGCATGTGATACCGTTGGTAAAGGATTCTGATGTAGAATATGACTTATGGCTGATTCAAACTCATCACGGAGCCCCATTAGAAACTAAAACAGTCTTCCTTGTTCACGGTGAACATAAACCAATTTGGTGTCAGAAGAATTGAAGAGAACTGGTTCAGATGCATTTAATTTATCCCAAATGGATTTCAACCTGCTATGATACACAGTAATCCACTCACCTGGTGCCTGACAAATCTGACAAAGTTTGCGTGTGAGCTTGAAGTTCACCACTTTCGGTCGACATACCGGGTAACCATTAAGTCTGAGCTTCTTTGGCAATATCGAGGTTGCGAGCTCATATTAATGATGGATGGAAGAGATGTATTATGAAACCGGGTATTGATCTATGATTAGCACTTTCGATCCTCCAATCCCGAGATGGCATAAGCGGTCGGCTTCTTTGTCCGCTTTTTTTGGAATAGGACGGTGGCATCTGCAATAAAACCCGCGAACTGCGGCCTTTGAGATAGCGTATAGCTTGAGACCGTTGAAGCGAAATTATCTCCATAAAATAACGCGTAGATAAATCTGCGTGTGAGGCGTATACAAATTGTCACACCTGATTTCCATGATGTGATTTATGTTGTTACCATCTTTTTTTCTTTTTTTTTCATCTTGGAGTCCTAACAGCACTCTTTCAAAATCCAACACTTTGCATAAAGGAAATTTGCAACTACACACCGTATATATCGACTGTATTTCCTCAAACACAGTCGAAACTCCACTTGGAGTAATGCTTCAAAGCGTAATTAAAGCTCAACTCCAGGTCTCAAAACATATATATACATATCTGTACTGAGAAAGTCCTCAATGAACCCCAAAAGACTATTCCTTACACTTGATCAAAATAATATTTACACAAAATCCCAAGGCTTTCTACAAAGTGTCCCCGAACTAATAGCCTGAAGCGAATATCAAATGACCCATGATCGATATGAACTGTCCAAAATATACAGTGTGAACCTCCACACAACACTAGATGTTCCTCAAAATGTATGCCCAACCACCAGCATGCTAAGGCTGTGCCATGATTCTGACCTCGAAACCTGTAAAGTCGAGCTCTCGAGTCATGCAATTTGGTCTCGTACCTTGCATCTGAGTGGAGGAATAATGAAGTGAGATTCGAACCTTCGATGATGAATCCGCAACAAGCCATGCTTATAAAAACATTTCAAATACAAATAATTCAACATCTCAAAACGCAGGCATTTTCAGTGTAGGTTGATGTGGAAGCGAATGGATGCCCAATCTGCCACCATCACAGACCCCTAAGTCGAGCTCTTTTGGGCTTTCACCCGAGGGACTAGCCCGATCGTCCCGACAAGCGAAAAATTGATGGGACACTGCAGGGATATGCCCACATCCCGTGCGACAAATTCTTGGGACTTACCACGAGGATATGCCCACATCGGTATATGTGACCTTTACGGGATTTGGCAGGGGACTAGTCATAGTCCGTGTCCACCTATCCAATCCCAGGACTCTCACACGGTCCATACCGTATCATGCTTTAAAACAATTTCGTAAGCATTCACCCATGGATATTTAAAAACATCGTACCTTAAATTAATTGAAAGAATTCCATAGATATAAAAATATACATTTTATATATATCATTAGAAAATCACCTGAGTTCAAGCATGGAGATGGTGAAATTAGGTGAAACCATGGTATAAACGAGGAGAAGGTTACAAGATCCACTACCCTTGTTGGATTCAAAAATCCACAAAGTCTCCCGAGGAATTCAAAACCGAAATTTACTCCAGAGGATGCGCAATTAACAAGTCATAAGATTTCTTGGCCTCGAAGCCTGATCAGGGTTGCATAAAATTACCCGATTGGTTTATTACTACTTCACCACTCGAATCACACATATTCTTATACCTACAAACATAAACCTTGATCCTTCAAAACGCTCTCTGCACTTACTAATATCAACATTTAACACCCCTTATTAGAGGTAACACGAAATAGCACACAACACTTGTACCTTGTTTGACCTATCCTCAAGACCCCCTTTTTTTCTTTTTTTCTTAACTACCATTTTGACCAACCATACACGTTTTTTGTTCACTATGGTCTTCTGACCAAAATTTCCCCTATCTCTTAGCTTTCCATGGCCTCTTAAATCAGGTCATTCGGACCTCCGGAATCAAGAGTTATGGTTTTACCTCTGACCTCCCGAGACCATTTCTAGGGACAGAATCTGTGTCCTCACTTCCACCTTACTTTGACGAAATTATGGGAACAAATGAGTATAATTTTGGCCACTTTCTTCATGAAGTTACGCCCCTATGTGGCTAATTTGAGAAGGATTTTGAATCACTCCATTTGGATCAATATAACTCAACTTATGACTCAAAAACAGGAACTGCTGCAGAACATGGGACAGAATCTGTATCTGACTTTCAACCTCAAATTCAAGGGTCTTATGGTAGGATTTAGTTCTTAATTACTTCTAGACATTCGAAGGGCTAGGTCTTGGGCTTCTTCTCCAATTGGAATCATCCAGTTCGGAGTTCTTTAGGCCAACTTATGGCCAAAACATACTCTCATAGGTGAGGGAAGCTGGACAGCACCTCCTTGGACACACACACACATGCCATCTTCACAAAACTGGTCTTTTACAATTTAGTTCACCAAACACTCCTTTCATCAAATCTAGGGTTAGGATGTAATCCCAACAAAACCACAAATTATAACCAAAATCCATAAGAAATACAACTAAGGCCTCAAGATCATGTTTACATACCTTAAAGTAGACTTTTCCACCAAAACCAAGCTTTCCTTCAAGCCTTTTCTCCTCCTTCTCTCTAGCTTCTCTCTAGAACTCTCCTCTCACTTTCTAAATTTCAGAATTTTCCACTTCCCTGTAAGAAGTTGGTCTAGCATCCAAAACCAAGAGAAATTGGTTTGCTTGGCACATAATAAACTCTTCTCATGCACTTGCCATGTGTCGAATCTCCTACCATGCATATATGGTGTCATGCCCTCATGATGCCACATAACTCACAAGGATATTACACTTTAGTCCTCTCCACTAACAAGTTTTCAAAGAGTGGTCCTTCTTACATACTTAATTACAAACCTAACAAAACCACTAAACCTTCATTGCATAATTATTATGCCATAAAATGCAATCTAACACACTTTGCTGAAAATCCTCTAATTAAACGATCATTAAGATGGCTAATCTTAATCACAATTTAAAATATCATAGGGCATAAGTTGCATTTATTTTTAAAAAATCACTTCTTGAATATAACAAAACATATACCGGGTGTTCACGTAAATTCCGAATCAAAAGCAGATATAAAAATGGAGTAAAGGCGAAAATAAGTCAGAATGCTAGTCAGATTTTCGATTGTGATGCGACTATGTAGGCGCGATCAATGGGTGTAGGAATTCGTGAGATGATGGCATGGGGTGCGAGTGTAAGTGTGGACAACCCGATGGCGCGGGTCAAGCTTGGCACTGACGTGGCGCTAATGTAGGCCTTACTAGTTGAAGAAGCGTGAAGTTCACGCCGTGCATGGATCTGAAGCGCTCTGGGCGTGGTGTGGCGATGGGTAAAATCGGGGACGCCGGCGATTGCATGATGGTAGCGTGGGAGTTCGGCTACGCAACATGGCAGCATGATCGTCTCAACAAGATCTACTGCTGAATGACATAAAGCAGTTTAGAACTTTTTAAATGTAGGAAATAAATTGCAAACAGTGGTGTTCATCGAAAAAAAGAAAAGGAGCTATCTGATTGGTATGTGCCTGGGCAAGTGAGACGACAAAAGAGAAAAAAGTCGAAGAAGCACTCTTTCTGTCTGTGAAGAAAGACTTGAGTCTTTGTATATATTAGAAAATTGTGTATATAATAAGTAACTACAAGACGAGGAAACATATAAGCTATATATATCTATAAAAGGAAAATACACGGTTATACAATTACTATTTATAATAGATATACTAAATAATAGTCTAACACTCCTAAACCCAAGTCACAATTTAGCCCCTATTTGAATGAATAGTCATATACAATCCTAAATCAAATATAAATTTTTTAGAGAAAATTAAATGAAAATGTAGTTTTTAGGGCTTATGAGAGAAAGGAGAAACTTAAAAAAAAAAAAGGTATTTCATAGGTACTCTATTTTTAGATGAAAATGCTTATTCCATGCACTGAAATAGCATTCCATTAAATTACACAAATACCCTTTCCCACTTCACCCACCCCATTTTCACTTATTTTAGTTTTTCTTTCTTCATTTTCACACTACAACCATCACCTATCCCTTCCTCCCAACATTAACAACTCCTTTTTTTCATAGAATTTAATTAATTTTTTATTACTATTGTTAGATAAATTAAGTCTTATCCTTTTTAAATATTTTGATTTTAATTAATTTTATAAATAACTTCTCATCTTTTTTCCTTGTCTTTGAAATCTACTTAACTAAAAACTTTTTTTTTCTTTATTAAAATTTTATTTTAACACCATATGTAAGCAATCTATTAAAATAAATTAATTTTTATATTAAAATACATTCACCTATAATAAATAATAACTTTTAATATTAATATGCTCGCAATTCGTCATTTTCCCGTCCTAGGCTTTTGCGTGTTGAAGCATTCCTCTTGCTTCTCTTAGCATTTTTTCCATTTTCCCTATCACGCATGGATTTTATTCTTGCATGTTTGAGGCTTTAAATCCGTTTGTCGGTGCATTATTATGTATCTCCCATTTTTTAAGCAATGCTGGCGGAAAGGAGATATACATCGTATGTTTGAAGCATTAACATAAAGGATATACAACAGAAGACTCAAAGCTCACCTAGCATAATATATCTCTAATTATCCTGGAATGGAACCATCTTGAAAATGACAAAATTGTGAAGAAGGATTGCGACTATTTTGGGTGACAAAAGATATGAATTGATTTATGACATCATATTTTTTTTTAAATGTAGTAAACTTGCATGTAATATCTGTTATTTCCACATTAAAATTAAGTGGGTGGCCCACTAACCTAGTATTTAGCCAATTAAAATAATACTCAATATCTTTAAACTGTTATGAAGATATTTGCAGAAAGCGATAGATTAGGTAGAATTATAATAAATATAATTTATTATTTTGGAATAAACGATTATTAATAATAAATATAATTTATTATTTTGGAATAAGAATAGTTATTTGAATAACACGTTTAAAACGTGTATTCTTGGCCCTCTTAAGTATCGATAAGTTATATATGTAGCCCTTCATATGCGGTTAGAAGGCTATTTCTTGAAGTCGATTACAACAATTACATGTATCGAAGTTTGATAAGGAGAAGAAGAGATCGAGATTTAAGATCTATAAACTGAAGGAAATCTCTCATGGCTGCGTGTTCTTCAAACGGTATGTAATCTATATTATTATTATTATTATTATTATTATTTTATTATCAGAGATGAGTTTGAATTCAATGATCTGGAATATTGTGTGTTAATTTCCGTATTAAATCTCAACAAATGGTATCAGAGCCAGATTGAATTTAATGTCCCGAGAATCATTGTTTTATAAAGATTAAATTTTGGGAATTTATCTTGATTAATTCGTCACCATTAAGAATTAATTAAATGAAAATAAAAAATGAAGTACCAATAGCGTGAAGGAAGATTTTTATTTTTTCCTTGCAGCATTGTTTGGATTAATGTCGGTGAGAGTGGTTTGGTCTGTCGGTCACGGTGCGTGTTTGGGCGCCATTGGCGAATGCGTTTGGTGCGCACCAGATTAAACTTGATAAAGGAGAAATATAGAATCGACATTAGTTGTGATTATCATTATCACTTATTTGAATATGAAAATGAAATTCTTTTAAGATGTCCATGTATCCTGTGATTTGAACCTTTGTGAAATTATTATTATATCTGATGAATGGATTTCTTTGATTTTATTATGATTGATTATTGAATCAGATGATTATTAAAGATACTATTTCGCGAGTTTTTTAACTCAAATAAAAATTAATTTCATCTTGAAATTTTATCGAATGACAATTTATAAATGTAAGGTTAACTAATTTAGATAGTTGCCAAAGTAACCTAAATTAGTGAGCCTTGTATTTATTGAATTATATAAAAGGAATAAAGGGAGACTTATAAAATTCTTAATAATTCTCTTTATAGTGGGAGAATGAGACTAACCCAAGGAGAGTCAATTTACGCTAATTATTAATTAATGGTTTTATTTTGTGTTGCAGCTGTGCTGCGTGCATGGCGTGCGGCGGCGGCGCGGCGGCGCGCTTCCGAAAGGTAAAATGGATACCCGGTAACATATAAAATGACACAAAATAGTAAAGTGTTTTAAGCTCCCTCAGTGAACGCGGATATGTTAAGTACGAAGGAAATTTTGTGATATCAATAGTTCATGCTATTATTTTATACTTGAGGCCTTGTGAGCATTACACTTTATGCGGTTCCCGCCCGTTACTCTCTTGCATCACGGAATGACTATTTTTGATGGGTCGAACTTTTAAAATGGTATGAAAGGGTTCAATTATCAGGCGTATTGAATCTTGACCTGACTTTAATAGCGGATGGCCTCACGAGCTACGGATGGCGATTACTCGGGCGAAGTGGAACAATCAAAAGCTTGGGCAAGATCAGCGATTTCGGTCGAGATGTTTATGAGAATGACTATTGCCAATAATATCAAGACCTCTCTCCCTCAGACCGAGTTTGCCTCGGAATTTCTGAAATCTATTGAGGAGCACTTCAAACGCACTGATAAGTCCCTTGCAAGCACATTGATGGCTGAATTGACCACCATGAAATATGATGGTCATAAAGGCATTCAGCAACATATTTTAAACATAACTGAAAAGGCTGCAAAGTTTAAGGCAGGCATGGGTATGGATAGGTCTTCTTAGTCGGTTGTCCTTAACTCACTTCCATCACGGTTGCCATTCAAAATCCTATAATACTAACGGGGATCGGTGGAACTCGAATGAGCTCAACGTAAATGTATACAAGAAGTGGTGCAGACAAAAGAATGACATAATATTGCTCTTCTTTGTAACTCATGGAGTCGCGAAGAAGAAGAAATTCAAAAGGAAAGAACTTTCCACCTAAGAAAAGTGGACACAAGGAAGGCCTTGAGGTCATGATGGAAAATTCACGGTAAGTTGCTACTTTGCGGCGAGAAAGAACATGTGAAGAAGGGTGTACATCAAGCCGCGAGGCTTGGTTCAAAGAGAGGTATAAATCTTTCTTTTGTATGTGTTATGAATCAATCTTGCTGAAGTTCATTCAAATACTTGGTGGATTGATTCTAGAGCCCACGACTCATGTGACTAATTTAATGTGAGTTCCTTACAACCGAAACCAAAGGAAAGTGAAAAGTTCCTCTATATGGGAAACCGTCTCCAAGGTTGGGTGATAAATTTGTTGAGTACCTATCGCTTACTATTAGAGCGGGTCATCGAATGGATCTTTTAAACGCTTTGTGTACTTGTCTATCTTTAGAATTTAGTTTCCTTGTCAAAATTACATGCTCTTGAATGTGCTGTTTTTATTCGGTTCTAGACGAATTAAGTTTGATGTTAGAGATGCATTGCAGTTGGTTACAGTATTTTTATGTGATGGTTTATATAAAATTTCAGCGAATCATGAATTTGCCTGAAACTTTAATAACACTTGCATTCAAATGTTGGTTCAAAGTGGCTTAATTAATGAAATTCTTCAATCTTGTGGCATAGAAGACTAGGGCACATCTACAGGAAGAGAATTGAGAAGTTAGTGAAGGAAGGAATTTCTGAAATCTTGACTTCATGATTTTCGTCTTATGCGTGGATTTCATAAAGGGAAATTAAATTAAACATACAAAGAAAGGTGCCACAAGAAGTAATGAGCTCCTTGAGAAAATTCATATAGATATTTGTGGACCACTCTCTGTTCCATGTTTTATAGGAGAGAAATATTTTATCACCTTTATAGATGATCTATCTTGTTATGGTTATGTTTATCTAATGCATGAAAAGTCTCAGGCCATTGACATCTTCGAGATGTTCATAATAGGAGTCGAGCTGATTAGATAAAAAGATTAAAATTGTGAATCGGATCGGTGAATATTATAGCGAGATATGATGGTCGGGACAAAATCCTAGTCCTTTTGCCAAATTCAGCGAAAAGCATGGCATTAGTGCTCGATTACATAATGCTTGAGTACACCACGACGAGAATGGTGTTCTTGAAAATGTCCTTTTGATGGCAAATGGTTAGAGTATGATGAGTTACTCTTTGTACCTATTTCATTGTGGGGTGAAACCTTAAAAACCACACAATGTATATCTTGAGCAGAGTTCACAGTAAGACGGAGTTCCAAACTCCTTCGAGTTATGGGTAGTAGGAAACCTTGCTTGAGACATATACATATATGGGTTGTCAAGCGGAGGCAGAATCTATAACCCACATGAAAAAGCGATTCGAAACGATACTCTACGGATATTTCATTTGGCTATCGGATAAATCGAAAGGAGTACAGATTTTATTGTCTAACCACCTTTATGAGAATAGTTGAAATCGGTAATGCCAGATTCTTAGAGAATGGCAAAATTAGTGGGAGTAATGAACCAAGAAAGGTAGATGTTGAAGAGATAAGAGTGGATATCCCACCACTTTTTTTACCTCAAGAAATTATTGTCCCTCAACCTATTCAAAATGTTGAGGAAAATGAGCAACATAATAGAGATGGTTCATTACCACCAGAAAATATTGCCATTGAAAATCTTTGTCAGAAACCGCGGCGGCACCTTTGAGGAGATCTCAAAGAAGAAAGGGCTGCCATTCACGGATGATTATGGTGTATTCTGGGAATCTGATTTTGATATTGGGATAGGAAGGATCGGTTTCGTTTTTCGCGAGCCATGGAAAGTGATGATTCTAGTAAATGGATGGAAAACATGAATGAAGAGTTGAAATCTATGGCCCATAACGATTATGCGGGGATCTCATCGATTGCCTAATAGTTGAAACCGATAAATTTGTAAATGGGTCTTTAAGACAAGCGCGACGCTAAAGGCAATATCCCGAGCGATTTAAGGCCAGACTTGTGGCGAAGGTTTCCTTTCGAGGTATCGGTCTGAAGATACCTTCTCTCGATTCAGAAAGATTGCGCTTAGAATCATCATGACATAGCTCATTTTGATTTAGAGTTACATCAAATGGATGTATATGCTTGCATTCTTAAATGGGAATTTGAATGAAGATATCTACATGGAACAACTCGAAGGGTTCGCAAAGAAAAATGAACACCTAGTTTGCAAATTAAAGAAATCCATTTGGTCTTAACGAAGCTTCCGAGACAATGGTATATTAAGTTTAATAATACCATTACATCTTCGGTTAAAAGAGAACATTGTTGATCGGTGTATATATACGAAAGTTAGTGGGAGCAAGTTTATATTTTGATACTGCTTAATGTGGATGATATTTTGCTTGCTAGCAGTGATCTTGGTTTATTAGGCGAAACCAAGGAATATCTCTCCCAAAAACTTTCATATGGTTGATATGGGTGGGGCAGCTATGTTATTAGCATCGAGATCTTCAGGGATTGATCTCGGGAATTTGCTAGGTTTATCCTGAAAGGACTATATTGATCGGGTTTAGAGAGATTTAATATGCAGTCATGTTCATTGGGTATTACCTATATTGAGTGACAAATTAAAGTAAAATACGTCAACCACGAGGAATAACGTGAAGGAGCAAATGAAGAAAATTCCTTATGCATCAGCTGTGGGGAGTTTGATGTATGATCAAACATGTACAAGACCGGATATCAGCTTTGCTATAGGCATGTTAGGAAGATACCAGAGTGATCGAGTTCGAACCTTTGGGTAGCTGCCAGAAGGTCATGAAAGTACTTCTGAGGACAAGGGATTATATGCTCACATATAAAGATCCCGAACAATTAGAGGTTGTCGGTTACTCGGATTCTGATTATGGTGGTTGTCTCGATGGCTTAAAGTCAACAAGGGATTTGTCTTTATGCTAGCAAATGGGCGATCTCGTGGAAGTGAAAAACAATCAATTACTTGCTTCATCGCGATGGGTAGGTTTGTTCTTGTTTTGGAAGGCAGTCATGCTTTATGGTTCTTGAATTTTGTCTTAGGGCTTGGTGTTGTCGACTCTATTGCTAAACCTTTGAGAATATTGATAACACATTTGTTTTCTTCTCTAAAATGGAAAATTTTTCTAGTGGATCGAAACACATGGATTTAAAGTATTTAGTTGTTAAAGAAAAGAGTCGAGAAACAACAGTGACCAGTGAAAATATTAGGACCACACTTATAGTTCTTGATCGTCGCTAAGGATTACCTCGAGGCATATTTAGAGCATGTTATGAGGATGGGCCTTTTGAGTAATCCATAATATGTATGATAATGAATGGTGGTTATGTGATGACAATTTGCGCGTTAAATTGTTCTGTTTATTCTTTGTTTTGATTATGGGTGCACGTTTATTATTTGATAAGCAATTGTCACAACAGACAAATTACGAAATTATTTGGCATTATGAATTTGGTAGTAAGGGTTATTGATGTGTGAGTTGCATGGGAGGAAGCATGACATTATGGTCGTGTGGCTTGTCGTGACTTCGCATTTATAATCTAAGCCCGATTGATATTATGGTATATGATTTTGGGCGTATTGGCTAAGTTTATTGAAATCGTGATCCGTGTCAAATTTATTTTCCGATTATATATTTTATATGTAAACTAAATATATTATAGTTTTCATAATCGGTTTAGTGGGCCAGTGGGAGAATGTTATTTCCATGTTAAAATTAAGTGGGTGCCCTTCCAACCTAGTATTTGCTTGATTAAAGAATACGATATCTTTAAAGCTGTTAGCAAAGAAGATATTTACCCTTGATGGAGTGGGTAAATTATAATAAATATAATTTATTATTTTGGAATAAAACGATTATTAATAATAAATATAATTTATTATTTTGGAATAAAAACGGATTATTGAATAGCAGCGTTTAGAGCGGTTTTTGAGCGTGCCATTAGCGGCATAACCTGCATCAATAAGTTATATATATAGAAACGCTTGGTAATGCGGGTTAGGGGCGCTCTTATGATGATAGAAAACAATTACGTGTATGGTTTGATAAGGAGGAAGAAGAATCCCGAGGATTTAAGATCATAAGGCGAAGAAAATCTCGTAGTGTGTTCAACAGAAAGCGGTATGTAATATATTTTATTATTATTATTATTATTTTATTATCGAGATGAGTTTGAATTGATGATGCGGAATATTGTGTGTTAATTTAAAGTATTAAATCTCAACAATATCGATTCATGATTTATTTTTATATATATAACGAGTATCCAAGCCATCTTTTACTGCCTCCAGTTAATCAGTAGGGTCACGAGTTAATAGTTAGATAAATCTCACAGTGCTCCATAAGGAGACTTAGATAAGTGAACCCGTGAAGAAACATAAAATTTTTTTTAAATAATTTTTAATATAACATTTGAATGCTCTACAGCCTTTTTCCTTAAGCATTTAGAGGCAATTTTTATCATTCTTGTACAAATCATTCACGTTTTACCATATCTTTTACACCTCTTTCTATCCGTCTTCTCAATAAAGTGGTTTTATTTGAATCGAGTTTTGATTTTATTTTTGTGTTTTTGTAGTAAATGCTTGTTGTGATGTGTAGTTTGTGTCGTCTTCACAAGCGGCAGTCTATTTTCGTCGTCTTGTCTGACATTTACATTATTGTGAGTGATTCAAACGGTAAAACATATTATATTATACAAAGACATCAAACTAAATCATGGTTGTCAATATGTTACAAAACTTGAGTCATAAGTATATATTCTAGTTATTATAGAATTATCAAATGTATAAACTTTGATTGATTCATTATATTATTGCGTAGATGTTGTTTCGTCACTTAAAGTTTTTAGCAATTTGATTTTGTGTTTCCATCAAATATACACTTGTTTAAATCAATAAAATTATCTTTCTTTTCAAAAAAAAAATTATTCATTTTTATAATTATTTTTGGAACAAATTTTACAAACAGATGAAAATAATTAAGAATAATTTAAATAAATATTCTAAAAATACTGTATTTTTAATTTTTAACTATAAATAATATTATTTTTAAACTATAACTATTTTTTATTGACCATCAATATTTTATATGTTACTTCAAATTAATTTTCCAAGTCATAGAATGGATAGTTACAGTAGCAAGTTTGGTTTATTTAATTTTTGATACCATAAAAAATTTTTAAAATAGAATATTGATAGTCAACAAAGAAGATGACCACATTTACTTGATTTTTACACTAGGTCTCGTTTTTATTTATGTTCCTTTTTTTTTTTTTTTTTTTTTGTACTTTTATTCACAGATTATTTAGAATTTGTTTGACGAAGTTTTAGAAACATATTTTTAAAATGTAGACGTATGAACTACTTTTCGGTGTGAAAGGGATGGGTTCAACTTTGAAGGACCTTTAGACTTTACTCAACTTTTTTTTGGAAGGTATGGGACTACTAATTGTTGTCACAACTTTTTGTAGCAATATTTTATTTTTAAAAACAAAATAAAAATATTTTTTAATCATTTTCATTTAGTTATTATTAATTATTTTTAGAAATACAGAAAATAAATTTAAAATATATTAATTTTTTTTTAAAAAACACCTTTTATCGAAGAGAAAAAAAAAATAAAGCAACTCTCAAGAGCATATTTTAGAATTATTGTGAAAAAACACTTCTCAAACATGGACAAAATGATAGCAGTACAGAGAGTTGTTATTACCAGATTGGGGAAGATTATAATTGAGGAATACTTGTTTGTCTCTTTTTCACAAATCATAACATTTATTGCTTTCAAGGTTGTCTAGTTGCCCTTTTACTACAAAAGACATCGTACAATTTCCCTTATCCAATAAATTTATAATTCTTTTCATAATTAAATAATCCCATCATCTTGTTGCATGTAAGCTAATTTATTATGTGGTATTATTCTTCTCTAATCTCTTATTAATTTTTAGAAATTGAATCATTTTATTGATATTAAATAATACATAAAGATCTTGTCAAAAAGAATATTATACATAAAGCTAAAAAAATAAATAAACAAGGTAGATCCACTACCATAATGTAAAATGAGGAGCATGACATGTTACCCAACCATCCAGCATGCACCAGGGCTCCCACAAGTTCATCCAAGACATCTTCTACCATATTTCCCCTGTTAGATGGAACAAGTGTCTCAACACCACACCCAAATCATTCTAGATATTATGTTGCAATGCCTTTAAATTTCACTTTTTGATTGTATTTTGATATCTGCAACCACTGGCTCATTTGGATTTAGTGGTAAAAATTTGCAGACAAAGGGAGAAAATTACTAAAAAGGTCAATTTTCCCACTAATATATACTGGCCAAGAAGGGTTAGAGTGAGTCCGTGACTTGAGAAATCATATTGACAGCAACAATTTTAACCACATTGGACGAAATCTTCAGTACAAAAACCCCGTTATGATTCAAATTGAGAGCACATAAACAGTCACAATAACCCAACTATATAACCTACAATACAAAGTCAACTTGTCAACCTATTTAAACCTTCCGATAATCACAAAACACAACACTCTATGGAAGGTGGCAACATAAGACTAATCTCCAGACAAGATGAAGAATTGCAGAGATGACACACTACATGAGAATAGCAGACAGACCTCCTCATGCAATATGCTCCTCTTCTTCCTCCTCCTCCTCTTCCTCCTCGTACTCCTCGTCTGCAGTTGCATCCTGGTATTGCTGGTACTCGGCCACCAGATCGTTCATGTTACTCTCAGCCTCGGTGAACTCCATTTCATCCATTCCCTCACCTGTGTACCAGTGTAGAAAGCCTTGCGCCTAAACATGGCTGTGAACTGCTCCTCACCCTCCTGAACATCTCCTAGATGAGTTGAATTCCCAATGAAAGTAGATGCCATCTTCAGGCCCTTTGGTGGAATGTCACAAACACTGGACTTGACATTGTTGGGTATCCACTCCACAAAGTATGAGGAGTTCTTGTTCTGAACATTGATCATCTGTTCATCCACCTCTTTGGTGCTCATCTTACCACGGAACATGGCCGATGCAGTTAAGTACCGACCATGGCGTGGATCAGCAGCACACATCATGTTCTTAGCATCCCACATCTGCTGGGTCAGCTCAGGCACAGTTAGGGCCCGGTACTGCTGGGAGCCTCTTGATGTTAAGGGTGCAAACCCAACCATAAAGAAATGTAGACGTGGGAATGGGATAAGATTAACTGCCAGCTTCCTAAGGTCTGAGTTAAGCTGTCCAGGGAACCGAAGACAGCATGTGACACCACTCATGGTGGCAGAGATAAGGTAGTTGAGGTCACCAACTGAGACAAGGGAATCAAGGGAAATTGAAACAAGGATCAGTAAAATTTGCTTCTACACGTATTAAAGCTAAAAACGAGATAAGACTTAAATCAAATACCAGCTATCAGAGGGACCTATCATAACCTATAGGATTTACAACTTACCTCCCATTTACATCAAAATAAAACTATGTTTGGACGCTGTTCTTAAGAACAGTTTTTTTTTGTTTTTGAGAAGATAAGAAGATGAAAACAAGTTTGATGTCAATTATTCTCAAAATGGAGTTATAAAACATATTCTCATTGCATTGACTTATTTTTCTCAGTCGTGTTAAGTTATTTTCTGAAGATCGTTTTAAAAAATTATCGTATAAATATATGGAATGCCTGAAACAAATCACTACAAAAGCTACTTTCAAAAAATCTTCAGTTCCACAACATAGAGATGAAGAATATTGCACATTTCCAAACACACTTCTGTTAAAGAAAAAAAACGTCATAGAACTGTTTCTAAAAACTATTTGGAAATCTGTTGTTAACAAGCATTTTAGAAAAAAACGTTTTCAAACAAACACTAAACCACAAAAGAAACTTGAAGCAAACCACTTTATCAGATTATAATCAAACCTAAAAGAGCAAGGATAATACTAAGCAATTCAATATTGAAATTAAGGATTTATGACAACAAGCTTTAACTTACAAGTGGGAGTGGCAAGCTTGAGTGTACGGAAGCAAATGTCATACAGAGCCTCATTGTCAAGAACCATGCATTCATCTGCATTCTCAACAAGCTGATGCACAGAAAGTGTAGCATTGTATGGCTCAACAACAGTGTCAGATACCTTGGGAGAAGGAAAAACAGAAAAAGTTAACATCATGCGATCTGGATACTCCTCCCTGATCTTGGAAATTAGAAGGGTGCCCATTCCAGAGCCTGTGCCTCCACCCAAAGAATGGCAAACTTGGAATCCTGTTGGATAATAAATTCAGTGACATCTAAGCAAATAAAGAATATCCAAGTCAATCACATCCAACAAAAAAAGAGTTTAGAATGCATAAGATGTGTACATGCACATGTGCATGTGAGGGAGAAATGGAGCGAGAATTCTTCAAGATAATAAACTGTCAAAAACCAAAATATATTATAAAAATTAATTACAAAATTACAAAACCATGTTCCTAAGTGAGTCCATCCAATTGGTTCAACAGGTTCACCGAGATAAAGTTCCTGGTCAAACTCAAAAGTCAAATCACACAGAAGCAATAGCATGATCGCAAATTTCAAATGAAAAGATATCCTAGTCCTCAGTTTACCCTTTCCTCAACTGGATTTATGGGTGACCCTGAAAACCTGTAAGTACCAAGAAGATGATTAAAGGTAGAATTAGGACAGAGGAGACAACATATGAACATTACTCATTCAGAACCCCCAACTGCAGTATGATGCTGACTAAAACACAAGAATGAACTTAACATTACAACCTATGAACTGGGAAGCTACATGCCAAGAGAAGCAAACTTAAGAATATAATTAATGACCTGTATTGTTCCAATTTCCAACTAGAAAAATTCATGTATCATAATTAAACTCATTAGCCAAATGTGCTTGCCAATTGACATAATGAAATAATGACAAATGGAAAGAATCCAGTACAAGACCACACCCATTAGTGAACTGTTGCCATGCATCCAACAAGCTGACAAAGCGAGAAAAAACATGGGAAAGTACAAATCTAGAGTACAAGGTAATTCAAAATGCTGTAAGCAAGGATAAACTGATATCGACAAAGACCAAATAGAAGGATTTCAAACAGGAAAATGACAAATATAAATCAAAAACACTTTTCAATATAAAAGAAAAGACCTAGGATCCAATAGTAATGCAGAAACTGCACTAACAAATCATACATTTTTACCATCTGGAATGGAAGATTAGAATGAAGAATGGAAATTCCAGGTCCAAGATTAGATCAAAATCAAACTCAACAAGAACACGGACAAAAAGAATCTCTAATATGCATAGAATGCAGCATCAAAACCAAACAAAACCTAATTTTAATTTTTTTTTTTTTTAAAGGCTTTAAATTTATAAGTGAAAAACAACAGCTACACAATGAAAACAAAGCCAAATGCAGTTTCAGATCAAATACAATACATCGAATCAAATGAAAAGCTTCAATTATTGAATAAAAAGCAACAAGCTCACCCATAAAACAAACTCAAATGCAACGCCAAACCAACCACAACAGCCCCAAATCAAAATCAATATCAACAGCTTCAATCTTTGAATGAAAAAGTAACATACCCACGAAGAAAAGAAAACCCAAATGCAGCATCCAATCAAACCCAAAGGCCACAGACTAAAATCAACAATAAATTCTTCACCTTTTACTCTTAATAAAACCCCGCATACCCACATGAAAAGGGAAAAAATGAAAGCAAAGCCAGAAAGAGCATAGGAAAACCTTAACTATCATACAAAAAAAAGGAACTTTAATCTCAATTACTCACCCTGCAAGCAATCACAGTTCTCAGCCTCCTTTCTCACAACATCGAGAACAGAATCAATCAGCTCGGCTCCCTCCGTGTAATGCCCTTTGGCCCAGTTGTTTCCGGCACCGGACTGACCAAAAACGAAGTTATCTGGTCTGAAGATCTGACCAAAGAGGCCGGATCTGACCGAATCCATGGTTCCAGGCTCCAAATCCATGAGGACAGCGCGTGGGACGTACCTTCCACCACTGGCTTCATTGTAGTAGACATTGATGCGCTCCAGCTGCAGATCTGAGTCGCCACTATACTTGCCGGTGTTGTCAATACCGTGCTCGTCGCAGATCACTTCCCAGAACTTGGCTCCGATCTGGTTTCCGCATTGACCACCCTGGATGTGGAGGATTTCTCTCATTTTCTTGGGAAAGTAAAGAGGGAAAATGAGGAGATCTACAGGAAAAGAGAAAGATGCAGGAGTTGCTAAAATGAAGGCGCTTCAAACAAGTTAGAATCGTACAACAGAAACTAGAAAGTCGTTCATTATTTAAGGATGAGTTTTCTGCAAAAATATGGGAAGCCCTTTTATTTTCCTGTATTTATACTTTGAACCCCTATACTTCCTGATTTTTGGTTCGAGAGCTTTTTTTTTTTTTTGGGAAAAGATTCGATTGAAGTAAAGCCAAATGTGCGCACAACATAGAAGAACATATCGATGATTGGAACTATGTAAAAAACATTTTTACCATTTATAATTATTAGCACTTCTACACGTGGTTTTTGGAGAATTACTAAATATTTATAAGTCAATTAAATTTTATTTTTTATAAGGTTTTTTAGTGATCACGTGAAAAGGATAAATTAATTTAGAAATATTAATTCGATATTCTTACCACTTCTGAGGATGTCCCAAGCTTTTTAAAAGAAAATTTTAAAATAGCATATTTTAAAATAATATCCAAAATTATTGTACCATTGTCACATCCACAAAAACTTAATTAGTGATTGTGATTTAAATTTTAAATAATTAAAATTATAGTTAGTTTTAACTATTAAAATTTTTAAAATAATAGTTTTACTATCTATGGTTTTTTGATGTGATAATGAGATAATAAGTGTGACATTATTTTAAAACATAAATTATTTTTAAAAAATTTAAAAATAAATATTATTAGAGACAAAAGCTTCGATGATATGCTTGATTAAATTTTAACATAAGGTTTTTAATTCTGGCGTGAAAAGGATAAATTAAATTTAGAAATATTAATTCGACATTCACGACTTCACAAGGAATGTCCCAAGCTTTTTTTAAAATGAAAATTTTAAAATAATACATATTTTAAAATAATATCCAAAATTGTGTGCCATTGTCACATCACTAAAACTTAATTAGTGACTGTGATTTTAAAATTTTTTAAATAATTAAAATCATAGTTAGTTTTAACTATTAAAAATTTAAAATAGGAGTTTTACCATCTATGATTTTTTGACGTGAGAATGAGATAATAAGTATGACATTATTTTGAAATATAAATTAATTTATAAAAAAAATTAAAAACAAATATTATTAAGAGACAAAGCTCAATATTTACTCCAATAATTCTATATATAAATTTTAAATTTTCATCAAATACCTAACTATTAATTTTTTAAACCCCTTCTAATCCTTTTAAGATTACTTGAAAAGAAGATCTAATAGCATAGATTTGTTGCCTAATAAAATTTTTAGTTGAGAACATACTATATATGCACAAAAAGACTAGGGTAAGCAAGGACCCTCCAAGTTACTTTGTAAGTTACTAATGTAGAGCATTCATGAGCCTCATAATTGTTTTCTTTGTGGCATGTGCTGAAGCCAATATTTCTCTTATTCTGTTTTTTTCTTTACTTTATCTATTTTTTATTGTGTTGTTATTTTGTTACGCCGGCTGATTATTTAGAGAGTAGGCCCTTGTTAGATGATGGCATGAAAATACAATTTTCATTGTTAAGGTTTATCATTTATTATTTTATTTTGCCTGGGTTGGGTTTCAAAGACTCATTTCCCATATTGGTCAGAAAACCCTTTATTGATCTTTGTGCACTTGAAGGCCACTTGGACACGAGAGAACCATTAACCCTACTTGATTCTAACGATGAAGATGAGGTGTGGATGAACCAGGGACCTCGATTTGGCCGACGAAAACAGAGGTATGTGAAAGAATGGAGGTTTTGATTTTGAGATTTTGATAGATCTACCAAGGTTCGATGGTCACTTGCACATAGAGGATTATTTGGACGGGAAGCATCATGTAGAAAGCTTCTTTCATTATATGAACGTGCGAAGGAAAAACAAGCCCAGCTTGTAGTTTACCAAGTTAACCAGAGGACCTTCGCCTGGTGGGAACAAGTCCAAGGAAATTGTCGGAGAGAGGAACGACCGTCAACCCGATCTTGGACTCGTATGAAGCTGTTGTTGAGGGGTTAATTCCTACCAAGTGATTATAGGCAAACATTATACCAACAATTTTAGTAATGTAATTAGGGAAATAGAATTGTCGGTGATTACAGCCAAGTTTCACTGACTGAGTGCTCGTAATAATTTGCCTGAAAATGAGGACCAACAAATTGCTCGATATATTGAGGGAGTGAGGAACTCGATTCAAGACCGGGTTAGCCTCCGCCCACTTTGGAACTTATCAGAAGCAATTTCACTGGCCAACAAGATTGAAGCCTAACAGTTCTGGAGTGGAACCCACTACTCAACCAATGATCGACCATCCGAAGTCCTAGTGGACAAAGGTAAATCAATAACAGGTCATCCTGACCCCAACCCCCAAGGCTCGGTTAACAAATTGAATGAACTAACGGGTCAGCTACCTTCGATTCAATAGAAAATTAATCCTTATGCTAGGCCCATTGTGGGAAAGTGCTTTAGATGTAATGAACTCGGTCATGATCAAATAAGTGCCCATTGAGGAAGTTACTCAACCTAATCAGTGAACTAGGTGACTCCAGAGCAGAACGGGAGGAAGAGCCATGGACTGAATTGGAGAAGGAAGAGGAAGCAGAACCTGTGTTTAGGATAAAGGTGATAGGGTATTATTATGTGTGGTTCAATGACTCCTCCTCACTCCGAAACCGGAAGGCAACAATAAAAGGAATTCCATCTTTCGAACTAGGTGCACTGTTAATCATAGTGTGTGACTTGATTATTGACAATCGGAGCAACAATAATTTTATCTTTAAGGCATTGGTAAAAGCGTTAAACCTAGCTATAGATGTTGGTCTCAAAGTACCTCGAATTGAGGTTTTGATAATAACAAATCAAGGTATTAAGTTACTAATGATTTACTTGAGATAAGTGATAGATTGCAAGTAATAATGAACTCAAAGACTATATCACTTATCCAAGATTTTAATCAAGAATCAAGCTTAAGAAGAAAACCGGGATTCCAAGTTCAAGCATACCATGAAGACCTCGTAAAATTAGAAATCTATGTAAGATGATTGCAATTGTACACTTTAGGGTTTATCATCATTTACATGCATTCACTCACAAACTCGGTTTTCAAAACCAAAATTGCATATCTTTTGAAAACTTTAGTTTAAGTATAAAACCTTAGACTTTATAATCCTAAAATGAACTCCAATGTTTATCTAAGATTTAGAATTGTTAGAAATAAAATAAAACATCAAATTGAACATTTAAAAAGGTAAATCGATTGGTGTATGTCAGGTGAAACGATCGATCGATTGAAAAGGTCGACCGTTTTGGATGTAGTAGCTCATCCAAAACCTAGAGTTGAAATGGTCGACCGGTTGAAATGGTTGAGTGATTAGATGCAGTGGCTCATCCAAAATCCAGAAATTGAAATGGTTGACCGGTTCCTCCAATGGTCAGGTTTCAACGATTATAAACGGCTAGTATACAGAAAACGGTCGATTGGTTGGTAGTTTAAATGCTACCGTGTTAGTGTGGAGGATCACTTAAGAGGTTGGACACTTGATGAGACTTATTACATTTATTCTCTCAATCATATTTTTTCTTGTCAATCAATTCTCTAATTGAGATTCTTGGTGCATCCATCTAACTTGCATACTCTAGAGTGCACTTTTGTATTCATCAAGTTTGAGTTGTATTTGATCTATATTGAGAGTTTGAGAGAGTGTCTCTTTGTACTTAAGTGAGAAATCTTCAAGTGTGTATAATTTGAAGGATTTGTGAAGAGCCCATTTGAGCCATAATCTAAGTGTAAAGAAAGAAGCTTAGGTTAGAGTTTGCCACTAGTGGAACCCTCACCAGTTGAAGGTTGAGGAGAAGTGGACGTAGGCAAGGGTGTGCCGAACCACTATAAATTCGAGTTTTGTTTTCTCTATCCCAATTTTTTTTTTCATTGTTATTGATTGAAAAGTTTTTTAGAAAATCAATTCACCCCCCCTCCCCCCTCTTAGTTAGGTTGCTAAGTCATATTGAACTTTCAATTGGTATCAGAGCAAGCCTCTTGTTTTTCAAGACTTAATCGTCTAAGAGGAAAATGACTATCACTAGCACTAGCACCAAAACTAGCACAAGTCCTTTTCAAGCGGAAAGTTTTCCCATAAATAAACCACCCTTCTTTGTCGGGTCCGATTATCAATTATGGAAACACGAGATGACTTGGCATTTAGAATCTCTTGATTTGGAAGTGAGGAAAGCAATCTTATATGGTTATACTTTCCCTACAAAAGATGTTGATTGATGTAAAATCCGAAAAACCTCAACGTGAAGAAGAAAATAGAAATTTTCAATTAAATTCTAGATTTATTTATATTCTTGTATGTGCTATGGATAGAAATGAATATAATAGAATTAGTTAATGCAAAATGGCTAAGGAGGTTTGGAGAATACTAGAAGTTACCCATGAAGGAACTAACCAAGTTAAAGATTCTAAAGTTAGAATTTTTTAAAATGATTATGAAATGTTCGAAATGAAACCTAATGAATCTATTGCTGAGATGTTTACTAGGTTTACAGACGTTTTAAATGGTCTAGAAGGCTTGGGAAAAAGGGTGAGTGAACAAGACAAGATATCTAAAATTCTAAGATGTCTACCTCCTAAATGGGACTCCAAAACGGAAGCTATTGAGAAAGCAAAGAATTTGAAGGAGCTACCTCTTGAAGAACTTATAAGCTCCTTAATGACCTATGAAATGAAGATTGCAAGACAAGAAAAAGAAATGCAAGAGGAAGAGGTAAAAAGAAAAGCATTGCACTAAAAGCTCAAGAAGAGAAAGTTGTTGATGAGCAAAGTAACCAACCTGCTGGAAGATGATATTGCCCTCATCACAAAGAGAGTGCAAAAACTAATGATGAAGAATAAATATGGTGGAAATACCTATAATAAAATAAGTAACTACAAGAAGGAAGGTCCTTCAAAAGAAGACAAAGAAAAAAATAGAGAACGAGCAAAATAAGTGATTTGCTACAATTGCAAAAAACTAGGACATGTAAAATATGATTATCCTCTCTATAAAGGCAAGAGAGAAAAGAGAAGAGCTATGATGGCAACATGGAGTCAAAGTGAAGACTCATTCAATGATGAAAATGAGAATAAAGTTGACAACATGTGTTTCATGGATTTTAAAGACAAAGTTGAGGTAAATTCTAACCTTGATGAAAATGAGGAATTTATGTTTGAATGTGATGATTTGCTTAAAGCCATCTACAAGCTTAATGAAAAGAACACCTTACTTAAGAAAAAGGTTTTTGAGCTTCAAAAAGAACTTGATGAAATGAAAGAAAATTTTTCAAAAATTTCTCTTGAGAAGGAAAATGAGGAGCTACTTAAAAAGAATGAATGGTTAGTCTCATCCCTTTCAAAATTCTCCTGTGGACAAAAGGTTTTTGACATGATCTTAGCTAACCAAAAATGTGTTTTTGATAAAAGGAGGCTAGGATATAAATGTTCAAAAAATGAAAAATATTTTATAAACTATTTTATCAAAGAATCCACAAGTGAAAATCCCTTAACCATTTCCATTTTTTGTGGTATAGGAGGACAAATAAGTAGTACTTGTCCTCTTAGAAATGAATCCCAAAAGGTCTCAACCTCTAAGTAAAAAAAGACTTGGGTTGAAAATCAAAGGTAACTAATGACTAAGGACCCAAAAAGATTTGGGTACCTAAAGCTTCTTGATCTTCTCTTATAGGGATCAAGGAAGGAAAAATGGTTCTTAGATAGTGGTTGCTCAAGGCATATGACCGGAGATGAGTCAAAGTTTGCCTTCCTCACAAGAAGAAAAGGAAGGTATGTGACTTTTGGAGATAATGGAAAAGGTAGAATCATTAGACATGGTTCTATAGATAACAACTCTTCATCTCTTATTGAAAATGTTTTGCTTGTTGATGGTTTGAAACATAACCTTTTGAGCATTAGTCAACTTTGTGACAAAGGTTTAAAGTGATTTTGAATCCTCTCATTGTGTCTAAGGACTCAAAACAATAAAATCATCTTCATGTGCCATAGAAATGAAAATGTTTATACAATTGATATTTCAAAATATGAATGTCATAATAGATGTTTTTCTAGCATGTATGATGAGAGTTGGTGTTGGCATAGGAGATTGAGACATGTGAACATGAATCTCATTACACAACTCAACAAAAATGAACTCGTTAGAGGCCTTCCAAAAATCTCTTTTGAAAAGATAAAATTTGTGAAGCATGCCAAATGAGAAAACAAATAAAAACATCTTTTAAAAATAAAATTTTCATTTCTACATCAAGACCTTTAGAGCTTCTTCACATGGATTTGTTTGGAACTTCAAGGACTACTAGTCTTGGAGGTAAATCATATGCATTTGTGATTGTGGATGACTTCTTTAGATATTCATGGGCCTTGCTCTTAGCTCATAAAAATGATGCCTTCTATGAGTTTTCAAAGCTTTGTCAAAAAATTCAAAATGAGAAAGGTTTTACCATCTTTTGTATAAGAAGTGATCATGAAAGGGAATTTGAAAATGTTGATTTTGAAAACTTTTGTGATGAGCATGGAATTGAACATAGATTTTCAACTCCTAGAACTCCCCAACAAAATGGGGTTGTTGAAAGGAAAAATAAAACCTTGTAAGAAATGGCAAGAATCATGCTTTATGGAAACAATTTACCAGCCTGTTTTTGGGCCGAAGCGGTTAATACTTCATGTTATATATTGAATAGAGTTTTGATAATGCCTTCTTTGGACAAAACTTCATATGAACTTTGGAAAAATAAGAAACCTAACATTAGCTATTTCAAAGTGTTTGGAAGTAAATGCTTTATCTTAAATACCAAGGACAACCTTGGAAAATTTGATGCAAAATCTAATGTTGGAATTTTTCTTAGATACTCTTTATTTAGTAAAGCTTATAGAGTTTTCAACAAGAAGACCATGGTAGTAGAAGAATTCGTCCATATAGTCTTTGAGGAATCTAATGACTTTCTAGAAAGAGGAGAAAGTATTGATGATGATGTAGGTTTGGACTTCTCCATGGGAAGATTGCAAATTGAGGATGGAGTTCATCAACAAGAAGAGGAGATTGATTCAAAAAATGAAGAGGAATCACCTTTAGCCCCTCCTCCACCTCCTCAACTTAAGCAAGGAGAATCTAGTCAAGGACTACCAAAAGAATGGAAAATTGTCACAAATCATCCACAAGATCAAATTATAGGTAATCCCTCCATTGGGGTAAGAACTAGATCCTCCCTTAGAAATATTTGCAACAATCTTGCTTTTATCTCTCTAATTGAACCTCAGAAATTAAATGATGCTATAGTAGATGAAATTGAATTAATAATAATGCAGAAGAACTAAATCAATTTGAAAAGAATGAAGTTTGGGAATTAGTACCTAGACCTAACAATCAAAGTGTTATTGGTACTAAGTGGGTATATAGGAACAAAATGGATGAAAATGGCATAATCATTAGAAATAAAGCGAGATTAGTGGCCCAAGGATATAATCAACAATAAGGAATTGACTATGAAGAGACTTTTGCTCCCGTAGCTAGATTAGAAGCCATAAGAATGTTGCTTGCTTTTTCTTGTTACAAAAACTTCATTTTATATCAAATGGATGTGAAAAGTGTTTTTTTAAATGGTCTCATAAATGAGGAAGTATTTTTTGAACAACCGCTCGAGTTTGAATTCCCTAACCATGTTTTCAAATTCAAAAAGGCACTTTATGGCTTGAAACAAGCCCTTAGAGCTTGATATGAAAGACTAATCAAATTTCTTATCTCTAGTGGTTTCAAAATGGGCAAAATTGATACAAATCTCTTCATTAAGCCAAAGAAAAATGACATGCTTATTGTTCAAATCTATGTTGATGATATTATCTTTGGTGCTCCTAATGGTTCACTTTGTGAAGAGTTTGCCAAGTCTATGCATAGTGAATTTGAGATGAGTATGATGGGAGAGCTCAACTTCTTCCTTGGTCTTGAAATCAAACAGCTTAAGAAGGGCACCTTCATAAATCAAGCTAAGTACGTAAGAAACTTCCTCAAGAAATACAATTTGGAAGAAGTGAAGGCCAAAAGCACACCTATGGGCTCATCCATCAAGCTTGTCATGGATGAGAAAGGTAAGCCAGTTGACCAAAGTAAATATAGAGGCATGATTGGTTCTTGTTATACTTAATGGCTAGTATGTATAGTGTATGCTTATGTGCTAGATTTCAAGAATGTTCTAAAGAATCTCATTTGAATGCGATTAAAAGAATATTTAGATACTTGAAAGACACTATTGATATTGGTCTTTGGTATCCAAAAAGTGATAACTTTGAATTGATATGCTATTCGGATGCGGATTTTGGTGGTTGCAAAATTGATAGAAAAAGCACTAGTGGAACATGTCACTTTTTAGGTCACTCACTTGTGTCTTGGCATAGCAAGAAACAAATTCGACTGCATTGTCAATTGCGGAAGCCGAATACATAGCTGCCAGTTTAGGATGTGCACAAGTGCTTTGGATGAAACAAACACTTAGTGACTTCGGTTTGACATTTTCTCATGTTCCCATTAAATATGACAACACAAGTGTCATTAGTATATCAAAGAATCCCGTGCAACACTATAACCAAACACATAGAGATTAGACATCATTTTCCTAGAGATCATACACAAAAAGGGGATATTACTCTTGAATTTGTTAGGACCGAGGATCAACTTGTGGACATTTTAATAAAACCCCTTAACGAAGAACAATTTGTTAACTTTCGAATGCAATTAAAAGTAATCAGCTTATAATTTTAGGTTAAAATAACTTAAAATTACAGGAAATCACCTTAATATCTAAGGGGGAGCTTATGTTGACAATTTAGAAAACCCGTAAAAGTTGACCAAATGGTCAACTGGTTCACCAAAAGGTCGATCGGTTAAGGTGAAGAAGAACATAACATAAGGAAAAACGACTAAACGGTCGGCCGATTTATCTCGACCGGTTTCAACCGGTCGACCAGTTCTTCGATAAAAGCAGCTTTAAAAACCCTATTCTTTGCGCCTCTTCTCATTCCAAGCACTACTCTCCCTCCTAAAATCCTCCCTTTCCTCTGCCCAAACCCTAGAAACTTGCTTTCCTACCTCAGATCTTCATTCCCGGGCTGTGAAATCTCGAACTTTGGCTTATCTCTGTAGTGGCATTTGTCTCCATTTTGGTAAGTTTTATCTCTTCTTTCTTGCCTCACTCCACTTGTTTTTAGTTACATGAACTGTGTTTTGCTTGGCTCATTGTTGCTCCATAGTTTTCCTTGTCTTTCTACCTGAGTTACTGGTTTCGGTATTGGGAACACTAAATGGATCCGATTTCTCTAAATGCTACCTTGTTTAGATCTAGGTATGCTCTTAATTGCTAGAAGTGCCTTTGCAAATTGCTGGCCTTGGTGTTAATTTCAATTGTGGGCGGTACTTCTTCAATTTTGGATTAGTGCGAGGCCTATTAACACCTTTTTGGGTTCGGGTTTCGGTCGGTTGCTTAGATGTTTGGTAGTGGATATTAGGCTAGTTTTGGGCCTCTATTGTAAGGATGGAATATTTTTGGGACATCCTTGTGCCGTTTTGAGATTAAAGTGTTTGGGCCCCTGCCCTGTTTTGAAAATCCTATGTTTTTTTAGTAATCTGGCAATCTATATTGGTTCACATTGTTTGTTTCAATGTCTAGTTCATATCTAGAGTTCGGATCTCTCTTCGGGTCTCCTCTTCAGGGTCCTCTTAGAACGTCTCTTAGAACCTTCATGTTTCTCCCTTTATCAGTCATTGACCTAGAACATATCTTTTTAGATTACATTTGCTATGGCACCTTGACAAGAGTCTGCTTCTGCTCGAGCCCAAGGCAAACGTCCCATAGAGGTCGAGGCTACGACAAAGTTTGCCCATGTCTACAAGGGGCGTCAGAGGGCGTGCATAGATATGAGCTTGTTTGGATCGTCTACTGAGCATGAGCGATATTGTTCGGACTTCCGTCAATGGAAGGTTATTATAGGCCGGGTTATCGACTTCTCTTAACTCGAGGGATCCCGCATTAAGGCCCTCTTCTCCGAGATGGGGTGGCTCCCACTCATTACTCTTCATGAGCCTATGTACCCCACCCTAATTCAGTTCTTCTTCGCCCATGCACATATCTTGGGTTCGCGCATCACCAACATGCTTCGGGGAGTTGAGTTCGATGTCCGGGCTTCTAAGCTATGCCATCTTCTTTCCATCCCCAACAACGGTATGCAACGTCTTCCAAGTTAAAGACCTGGCCTCGAGGTCGGCCAGTTTGAGCGTAGCGGTCCGGTGTCTTACGGGCTCAGCTGCTATCAAGTGGGTAGCCCAGCCGCCCCCGCTCGCGAAGACGCGTCCTCTTATATCCAGTTGTGGGTGATGCATCTTCCCTCGTGGTGGTCAGCTGAGAACAAGGTATCTTACCTCAACGCTCTCTTAGACTCCATTCTAGTCGATTACTTGTCGATCTCGAGCACGATGATTAGACACATGATCTCCAATCATAGCGTGGCGAGTCGCGTTCTCCCCTACGGTCTCCTGTTCACCCGTCTCTTCAGCTTTCATGGCCTTAATCTCGCTAATCGAGACCCAGGCGAGGCAAGACGGAGGTAATATGGCCTAATTACCTCTACTCTTAATCGCGCCCAGGGGATTCACTCGGCGGCCACGGGCTATGGCTCCGATTAGGAGGAGAGTAGAAGGATCCGGGGGTAGCATGGAGGTCGAGGCTAATCAGTCCCTTTCGGGTGGAGGATGATCTTCACATCCCTTCACTTCAGACTGAGTATCCGCCATCCTACGGTGCGCCACCATTTGACTCTACTACTTATCAGTCCGAGCCACCGCAGATGCCTCATTACACACAATCGCCACAGCATGAGCAACATCAGCACAATGATCAACCGATGGGTTATGAGTAGCCTCGTCCATACTCCCCATTTCCCGATCCCCATTACTCACCACCTCCTGTGCAACCTTCTCTCCGTGACCTTCAGGACGATTTTCATGCTCTACGCATGGACTTTCATGATATATGGGGATGATATCACTATTTTTCGAGCATCAGTTGAGGAGAGATCTGACACGCATACCACACAGATGAGTTCCCTTCATCACCATCATGCTGAGATGATGGATATCAAATGATCACCGGTTCATGTCTCTCAAGACACGCTTAGATGATTTTGAGACTCGGTTGGATCGTCAGAACGAGCGCTTCACTTAGATTCTAGAGTCTCAGCGTGAGATGATGGACTATCTTCATTCGGTGTTCCCTCCTCCAGCACCTTAGGCTTGCATCTTTTTGTTTGTTTTTGGTGCACCCCCCGTTATTTCTTTTTGTTTATGACAAAAGGGGGAGAATTTTGTATTTAGGAGTATAGAATGCCTAGGAAATTGACATAAATGTACTTACAATTACAAATCTATTGTATGGTCAAATCTTGTAGGCCTTGATTATACTAGATATATACACATGCTTTTGATTTCATTGTGAGCCTTAAAATGATGTTATTCTTTATCATAATTCATAATGCATGTTGTTATATTCTTCTTGATTTATTAATGGAATATTTGGTTGAGGGGGAGTATTACTCCTCCTAAATAACCTAGGTTTGTCATCATAAAAAATGGAGAGATTGTTAGTCCAAGGGTACCTCGAATTTAGGTTTTGATGATAACAAATTAAGGTATTAAGTTACTAATGGTTTACTTGAGATAAGTGATAGATTATAGGTGATAATGAACTTAAAAACTACATCATTTATCCAAGATTTGAATCAAGAATCAAGCTCAAGAAGAAAACCGAGATTCCAAGTTCAAGCATACCATGAAGACCTCGTAAACTTAGGAATCTATGTAAGATGATTGCAGTAAGATTGCACCCAAGGTTTATCATCATTTACATGCATTCACTCTCAAACTCGGTTTTCAAAACCAAAATTGCATATCTTTTGAAGACTTGAGTTTAAGCATAAAACCTTAGACTTTATAATCCTAAAATGAACTTCAATGTTTATCTAAGGTTTAGAATTGTTAGAAATAAAAAACACATCAAATTGAACATTTAAAAAGGTAAATTGGTTGGTGTATGCCAAGTGAAACGGTCGACCGATTGAGGATCGACCATTTTGGATGCAGTAGATTATCCAAAACCCAGAGTTTTGTTTACTGGTTGAAACGGTTGACCAGTTTGTCGACCGGTTGGCAGTTTAAATGCTACCGTGTTCCCACTCTATAAATAGAGTGTGGAGGATCACTTAAGAGGTTGGACACTTGATGAGACTTATTGCATTTATTCTCTCAATAATATTTCTTCTTGTCAATCAATTCTTTAATTGAGATTCTTGGTGCATTCATCTTACTTGCATACTCTAGAGTGCACTTTTGTATTCATCAAGCTTGAGTTGTGTTTGATCGATATTCAGAGCTTGAGAGAGTGTCTCTTTATACTTAAATGAGAAAGCTTCAAGTGTGTATAACTTGAAGGATTTGTGAAGGGCCCATTGAAGTCATAATCCAAGTGTAAAGAAAGAAGCTTGGGTTGGAGCTTGCCACTAGTGGAATCCTCACTGGTTGAAGGTTGAGGAGAAGTGGATGTAGGCAAGGGTGTGCCAAACCACTATAAATCCAAGTTTTGTTTTCTCTATCCTTTTTTTTTATTGTTATTGATTGAAATTTTTTTGAGAAAACCAATTCACCCCCTCTCTTGGTTAGGTTGCTAAGTCATAGTAAACTTTCAATAGAGAAACACCCAAGCCCATACAAGATAGAGTGGATCAAGAAGGGTGTACACATAACTATTGAATTCATTTATCAAGTTCATTTTTCCATTGGCCAACACTACCAAGATATTGTTTTATGTGATGTGATTGACAAGGATGCATCTCACCTTCTCTTTGGTCAACAGTGGGAATATGACGTCGATGTTAAACACCTTGAACAAAGTAACAACTACGAGTTCACATGGCTAGGCAAGAAAATCACCTTCATGCCACTTCTTAGCTCTTTGAAATCCTTTAGGGGTACCTCTATGGAAAGGAATATACTTTTTATTGCATATGGGAAATCTTTGTAGTAGGAGTTTCAAGCAGCCAAGCTTCCCTTGTCTGTACTAATCTTGGAATGCGTGTAAGAGTCTAAGGCTATTCCAAAGGAAGTCTAGGAATTACTATAGGAATTTTCAGACGTAGTGCCAACTGAATTACCTGATTGTTTGCCTCCAATGAGAGAGATCCAACATCACGTCGATCTAGTCCTGAGGTCTAGCCTATCCAACCCACCTCATTACAAAATGGTTCCCATAAGATCATGAGACTTAGTAGAAAATGGTTGAAGAACTATTGTAAAAGCAATTAGTACGCCTAAGTATGAGTCCTTGTGTTATGCCCGCTCTCTTAGTGCCCAAAAAAGACGATAGTTAGAGAATGTGTGTTGATAGTAAGGTCATCAACAAAATTACGATCAAATAATGCTTCCCTATACCAAGATTAGGAGACATGCTTAACAAGAGAGAAGGATCTAAGTTGTTTTCTAAACTTAACCTAAAGAGTGGGTACCATCATATTCGAATTCTACTATGGGATGAATGAAAAACCGCAATATTTAAAACAGGAGAAGGTCTTTATGAGTGGTAGGCGATGCCCTTTATACTATGCAACACACCAAGAACTTTCATGTGCCTCATGAACCATGTGTTGAAACCGTTAATCATGAAGTATGTAGTTGTGTACTTTGATGACATCTTGGTGTTTAGCAAAGGAGTTGAAGAACATCTCTTCCATCTTCGTGTGGTGCTCACTACACTTCGGGATCATAAATTATACTTGAACTTAAAACATGTGAGTTTTTCACTAATAAGCTCTTTTTTTTAGGTTTTGTGATTAGTGAATAAGGGTGGTACAAATGGATAGAAAGGTTGAGGCTGTGATTTGGCTGATTCAAAGTAATTCATGATGTCAGGAATTTTCCTTAAGTTTGCCACACTTTGCGGAAGGTTTATGAAAAGTTTTGTTGTTGCACTTCTCTATGATTGCTTAAAAAAGGGGTGTTTCTAATGGGGAGAGGAGGAAGAGAAAAGTTTTACCTTGATCAATGAGAAACTTACTATAGCTCATGTCCTAGCTCTTCCAAGTTTTGAAAGGGAACTTTGAGTTGAAATAGATGCACATCCCAGTCGCCAGAGCATAAAGGGTTGCCCTTACTCAGATGTAAGACTGGCATTGAATTTTTTAGCGAAAATATGGGTAGGCTAGACAAAGAGTGAATACTAATTAAGAATCTTTTGCCATATTGTGAGCATTACAACATTGGGAGCACTGCCTAATCTACAGGAGTTTGTTCTACAGGTGATCACTAATACATGGTTTTGTGCTCTAGAAAAATATCACCAAAATACATGCTAGATGAATTTTATACCTCCAACATTTCTTTTTCATGATACAACACAAGCAAGGGAGGTCCAACAAAGTAGCAGACACCCTCAGCCGAAAGAACCACTTGCTCACCATCTTTTGAAGTAAGGTTATTAGTCTTAAAAGACTAAGGGACGATTATGATGAGGATACAAACTTTGGAGACATTTGGAGACGTTGCAAGAGCAATGAAAAGGTGGCAGACTATCTCATTCATGATGGGTACCTATTCAAAGGAAACTAGTTGTGTATTCCCAAAACATCTCTGCTTGACAAGTTAATTTTTTATCTCCATACTAGTGAATTGGTTGTGCACCCTAGTCGAGACTGCTCAATTGAGTCACTAGCTAAACAATTTTTTTGGCCCCATATACGGTGTGATATAACAAACTTTGTGCAATGTTGTGCAACATGCCAAAGAGCCAAGGGGCATAATCAAAATACTGGCATCACTACAAGAAAAAAAAGCATATGGTGACAGTTATAATAAGCCACCATAAATAGAAGGTGTCACTACAACATAGCGTCACCTTATAAAAGAAGGTACCAATGCATTTGGAAGTGACACAAAAGTAAATTAGTGTTGATATACATTTAAAGTAGATAATGCCAAATTCATCTGGAATATCATGTCTTTTCTTTCCACTTCCTCACGTGGAGAGTTAAACAAACCAAACAGAGTATAGAGGCAGGTATTGAACACAAGACTTCCTACCAGATCAAGCTCTAATACCATGTTAACCTACCAACTCACCTACAAGGTCAAGCTTGTAAGATTTAGATTTAGTATGAATATCATATCTTTTAACATTTGTGAAATATATGGTTGATTAACCCATAAATTATCTAAAATTATAAATCTTTTATTCTAAAACACTACTAAAAATCACCGAATTACCGACCAATTTTGGTCGATGTAATAATTTTTGGTCGATGAAACCAATTCTGGGCCAGTTCACCGACTCAAATTATTTAGTCGCGAATTTTCGGTCGGTAATTATTTCACTTTGATAAAAAATCAAGTAATTCGATGAAATTAAGGCCATTCTGACTCATTCTGGAGCAAATAATTTCCGACTATTTTCGGGGCCATTTAAATAGAAAGAATTTGGTGGTAGTACCGACCATTTAAGAGACCATTTGCAGGCCAAATTTTTTAATAAAATTTAATTACGGTGAAATATTCTCTATGGTCGATATCTAAAAATTTTAATAAATTTGGTCGGTAAATGGTCTCCAAATGGTCGGTAATTACCGACCATTTGGAGACCATTTACCTACCAAAATTTTTTAATAAATTTGGTCGGTAAATGAATCTCTAAATGTGGTAATCTAAAATATTTTAATAAATTTGGTCGGTAAATGGTCTCTGATGAATGCAGAGTGATGCAGGCCATTTGGAGAACCGACAAATTTATTAAAGAGCTGGTCGGTTTTTGGTCGCAATTTGGTCGGTAAATTAATTTAAAAATTTTTTTTTGCCATTTTGAGTTTGATATCTTGCTTTTAAATATATATATATATATATATATATTAAGATTCTGAAACAAAGAAAAGTACAATAGTCCATTGCATATTATATAAAAGTAAAAATATTTTAAAACAAGCGAACTAATATATATCTGCGTATATATAGTAAATAAAGTGAAGAAAGAGAATAAAGAAACATGGATTCTTAAAATCCGAGTATCAAGACATAAAGAGAAAAAAAAAGGAAGTCAATGTAATACTGCTCAATCAATGCCTAGTGTCATCATCGTGATGTTGAGATGTATAAATTAAGTATGGTGAGATGTGAGATCTTGGGGTAGAGGCACATCTGCTGGCGCCTTCAATCACGATGCGGTTCTTCTGCGAATCTTCTTGTGGAATCTTTGGAGTAGATCTTTGTAGGCTGGAGCATTACGTAGAACAATCAGAGGTAGATCGTCGAGGGTTAGGCTATGATCCACCTTCACGACACTTCTTTGTAAGCCGGTCAGACGCGGGCGCAACTCATCCTATCATCCTCATGGTCGATCATGCGTCGCTCGGTATCGGCAATGATGCGCCGCATTTATCGCGTCTGAAGTCCTCATCGTCGAGAACAAATTCGAAAATGGATCACGAAGATGGAGCTTCATAATCGCCGTCCTCGGTAAGGCCGATGATGTCGACGAGCCCAGACGCCATAAACGGGCATCTTCTCCGCCCACCATACAACTGACCTCATACCAAATATGATTCGTATCAGCCAGGTGGGATGAATGTAAAACTCACATTACACATCCACATGAACACAGGAAGTAGTAAGGGAATAGAGCCGGTACGGCGGCAAACAGTTTTCCTCATCATCTCTAAAGCTAAATAAAACCGTAATTAAAATAAGTGTTTTAATTTATCTTCAAGAAAAATAAAGAGAAGTATAAACCAAATCTTTGGATTATATGTTACACATGTTTCAGAAGTCAGTTTGACAACGTCGCTGTAAATATTCATGGATGTCGAGGTGACTTGAGCACCACTTCATTGAGTCCTTTCTCGAGGACTGAGTTTAGAAATCGGACAGAGTCTCCTTTGTGCAGGGAGCTCTACCAAAATCTGACATCATCCACGATGCGCACCTGGCCACAATCCCGACATTTCTAGCGACCACAGGGTCCACATACGGATAAAATGAATAAAAATAAGTATTTTAATTTAACTTCAAAAAAAAAGAGTAATTTTAATAGAAGCTTACATTTCTTGCCGCGAGATCTTTGATCAGCAGTAGATCATGTGAAGCCCTTTGTGTGCGTGTATCACGAGATAAGCGAGGCAGAGGCTTCTTACCCTCCTTGCGTGTCTTTAATTACAAACAATACATACGTTAATTCAATTGAAAAAAAAATCCTTCTGAGAAATGAAAAATAGGCATAATTGAACACAATTCACAAAGTAATAAGCATAAGAAGTATAAATTAGAAATAATACCAATGCTCGTTCGTGCTCACGCATGAAGGCTGAGATCCACCTAAAGTAAGTATTAGTAAGACATTGCCCTTCCGCCCTCTCCAGGCCACGCTCAGAATAAAACGATTGCCGCTTTTGTTTCTCACACCTCTTCCTATGTCAGGATCTTCCCATCTTCTGCCTTCCCTCACAGAAGAACATGATCGGGGACACTCAAATCTTGCTCTTTCTTCTTCAACCATTTATCTTTGACCTCGTACACGGTGTCTTTATCTGCGTGGCGGCATGTTTGTAGAACACCCTTTTGGCTTAGCCTCCTTGGAGTACATGTCCACTGTAACTTTATAGTCCTGTTTAACATATTTCATCGGTGAACAAAAGAATAAATAAAAGGTGTGTAAAAATGTTAAAGTAGTAATATATACCTTAAATTCTCTCAAATCATCAGCGGTCTCTATCGTCAATGACTTCCAATTATGTCCATGAGGTTCCAAAGGGACTCTGAAAATTGTCCTCGAGAACCCTAGAAATTGAACTGAGGCAGCTCTAACCCGTGCTGTAACCCACGAGAAATTTCATAGCAAGTAAGAAATAAAACAAATAATGGATAAATCATTAGTTAAGTTTCATATCACTACGGTTATCAATTTAATCGGATCAAAGCGGCTGATAGGCGAGAGTCGTCACGTAGGGTGCTCGAGGAAGACTCTCAAACATCTCCATCCTCTCTCATCTCCCTCCGTGTCTTGATCATTCATCACAATCTCGAGGACCATGAGTGTGGATGGTCTGCTTTGATCTTTAACTGGCTGCGGTACATTCACAACCTCCTCTGTCTGCTGTGGGGTCTCATCCACCCCTGACCCTCTACCAGGATCGGGCATACCTGAGGCCTTGCTGCCTCTACCGGAAGCTGGTCGGCACGGCAACGTCTGCCTCCCCTCGTCCCGTGCCATATACGTTAAAATAGCCAAAGCAACACATTATTGATTGAAATGGCATAAGTAAAATACATAAGGCAATGAAAATAAAAAACATGATTAACGATTGGAAATAACTAAGAGCTCACTAACTACTCATTCCCATCGGAATCCTTCAATCTGGTTCGTCTTCTTCTTCGAGGTAGTAACATCATTTTCAAACTCCTCTTCTTCACTGGTTTCTTTATCATGATCAATTGAAATGTTCATCAACATCTACATCCCCACTTGTATCCATCGAGAAGATGCAACTAAAGGGCGTGAGTCCCCCACCCACCGGCTTTCGATTATAACGTATTGTGTCATCATTTTTGAAATCTTTGGTTATGACATCAGTACTTGGTGATGCGGGGATGTCAATTTGAGCCCTAGCTTTGATCTTGCACACAACTTTCCAATCCTTTCTAAGACCGGTCCGACCCGGATATTCACAATAATAAACCTGTGGTGTATCTTGCTAAGGCAAAGGTTTATACTTGTTAGATAATTTTTATCGTACATAATAGTTCATATGAGGATGGACCAACTCCCAGACATGTGGTGTTGGGTCGAACCATTCACATTTGAATAACCGCAGTTCTTTTACTTGGGAGGGCTTCAAATTCTTTCGATCGCCGACCCGAGTCCGTAATAGTCGGTCGAGTTTCATTGTATAAGGATCCTTTAATGCATACCGTATTGTACATTTGCCAGATAACTCCCCATACGATTCGAGTGTGAAATTTAAAACCATTCACCTGATAGTTGTAAGTTCTAACCTCTCTTAGGGGACCTCTGTGCTATATAGTTCGAAGATAATGATTGGAAATTTTATTTTGATTATGAACACAGTAATCGAATCGGAGTGTATTGTTGAAGTTACAATTATAAATTTGTATCGAACATTACAATTGTTTTGTGATTTTCATGTTTAGTAAACATACGTATTTTTCAAACCATGATGGGAATTCTTGCTCCGTCACGGCATTGACAGCTTCGTCATTCAAGTTTGGAAACTGTTTACGTTTTTTTGTAACGAATACACTAAAAATAGAAATGAAATTAGAAAATGGATGATACATTGAGAGGAAATAGTAAATTAACATGCTAAATGATCTCATTTGACTTTTAGCAACTACTTACTCTATGAATGGTTTAGACCTCTGGACAATTCATTAGGACATATAGGTAATTGCCGGTATATTCATTGTACGCTAGATACAGTTTCCCTTCGACACTTAGGTGCTTTGGAGGCTTGAGAATTTCAAACATATCATCATCCACAATGTCATCAGATAAACCTCATTCAGCTTTTCCTTATGTGGAAGAGTTGGATCTCTTCTTTGAAATAGAATGATGCGAATTTATGGGCCTCATCATAATATACCCAATTGATATAGAACCACTCTACGAGCCTTATTCATGAATTTATGCTATTTTCCTCGATATCTACAAGAAATTATTGAATATTCTGAAGTCATGTGTGTGTGTGTGTATATATATATATATATATATATATATATATATATATATATATATATATAGGAAAAGAATTGGTTGAGTGAATTAATATTACCTTTACGGAGGATACATCCAGCGATATTAAAATTTGGACGGCAATCCACAACCCAGTAAAGCCGAGTGCAGATATTCCATTAGTGAAAAAACTTGGAGGAAGATCTTCTGGTGCATAAGTGCAGGAATTTGTTCATCCGATTCCTCGACTCCTCTCAGTCGAAGAAGAAGAAGTCGGTTGCTTGAAGAATAAAATCTCAGTTATCGGCTCCCATATTCTATTTAGCGGGAATTCGAAGAAGCGGTGGTAACAACCTTTGCATGAATACATGACAATCATGACTCTTCATGCCAAACATCTTAAGTTTGTTCGCATCCACACATCTCCCAGTTAGAAGCATAACCATGCGAATCCTCGGTTTTACCCACTCGACATCCCTCTTCATGATGATTATTCCCAGAATCAGTAGCTGCTCGAGCCTTCTTGGTGACAAGGGTGCAGTACCAGGTGAGGGCCAGCGACAATATTTTATTCAGCTCATCTCTTGACTTTATCGTGTCCTTGGTTTCCTTTGGAATGGTAAACATTGTATTGAAAATATTATTAAACACATTCTTCTCGATATGCATAACATCAAGATTGTGCCTAAGCAGAGTGTTCCTTCTGATAGGGCAAATCGAGAAAAATACTTCTCTTATTCCACCCACCGAGTCTTGAAATATAAATGCATTCTAACCTCATCAACATCTATCACCTTCTCGACCCTACATTATTCAAATCTGCGGAAATTTCATCCCAGTCTAACCGGGAATTGTTTAGTAACCTTTATTCTTAATGAAGTCTTTACGGGTGTGCGTCGATACGGATGATTCATGGGCAAAAACTTAGATGGTTGTCAGACCATATTTGTTCCAGCTCTTAATTAATCTAAAAGCATCGAGTCTTCCATCTGATGCGGACATGCCAACATACCGGCGGTACTCCTTTGAGACATCCATAGAATCTGATGGAAAGTCATTTATGGTCCACATGAGGCGTGGCGCATCGAAAAATTTTGGATTTGGAAGTATCATAGGTTGAACCCCGACACCCCGCAGGACTTTTCAACTCATTATCGATGGGCTGCGAAAAACATCTATCTTCCCCTTTGGTTCGTGATAGAGTGACCTTAACCGGAGTCAAAAACATAAATTCCTCCTTCATACATAAGTCCCGGAGGCAAGTTTTACGGCGATCACCACCACGAGGCCACAAGAATATTGACATCCCGGATTATTGGCGGTGAAAACCATCGTGAAATAAGCGAAGCTAACATTTGAACGGATGAAATCGAGGAAACACCACGTCAAAATGTTTCCCAAGCGGGGCATCGGAAGGGTGACACATCTATAGTCCTCCATATGATGCTCCCAGATACTTTTTCATTTCATTAGATTTGTTGCGGTTGATGCATCTGATCTGCTGACCTAGGTGTTATTGGAAAATAGTGCATCTTCTTATACGGCACCTTCAACTTAGTATATACAATCTATTTCGGAACCCCTAACTTTTTGCTTATGCAGAAACATGCCACATTTTTACAAGCGTGGAGTCCTTTGTCATCACCCAGTATATCATCTGATTGTTCACCACGTGATGAATGACACCATGCGGGTGAGGTGAACCCTCTAAACTAACTAAGCCAAGTGTGCCACAGAAATCCAGTGGCGTAGTTATCTTGTGGCAGCGGTTCTTGAATGAGTGGAACATATCAAGCCATGCTGCGAACACACGTATCTGCACTTTATTTCTAACATCTCATTTGTAGATAGTTGAGTATGCTTAAATTTCCCTCATATAGGTTGTCTCATTTCGAATCATGTCACTGAGAAATTCCTTGCCTAGGCATTGGGTTCCTCATCGGGTTGAATTCGGGACGCCGACATCCTGAACCATTCTATAGGTAATAATTGTGATTCCGTATTCTCGAGACCATCCCGATCGGTTTCGCTGCGACACGTCTTGGGCAGACACCTACGGTGGACTTGCTTCTCACCATGGTATATCAAACACTTAATGTCAGGCCTGAAAACCATTTCTATACAAATGCACCTTCACGATTCTCAGCATTAGCTTCTTATTATGACATTTTAACTAAAGTGCAGGACACCTTATATTTGTGCCACCATTCACACACTCGGGATGTCTCAGGCCCGAGCGCAACAAATTCATCAACTTTATCCCCATTCATTAGCGAACATTCCATTCACTATTAAACCCTCGTACATCCATTCCACGATCGTCTTCATAACTAGTCACAAAAAAATCAGAATTTAAGTAAAGCAAACGCGATTGTCCTGATTATTTTTATGTTCTCATTAACCATTTATTGTGGTTCGATAAAGTTACATTTTACGCGTGTGATATACAACCTACTACACATCCACCTCCACCTCCACCTCCACCGGAGTCAACGAGTTACGTTCTCTTCAATAGGGTTTGATTACAATCCATTTACAAAGTTACGTTAAAAAAAAGATCTCACGATTGCATATTTCATTATGTATGCATTTGGCGGCCTCGGCGTGGTTCTCCAGTACACTAAATAAAATATATAAATAATAATGCATAATACGCTTGATTTAGCAAATTGCATTACTATTTATATATCTAATGTGCACCGGGAGAACAAACGAGCAGAGGCACCAAAATGACACATAACATTGCAATTTAAATTAAATCATGATCGTTTAATTATGCACAAATAAGCATCCCTTTAAGGACAATCGGTGTATTCAAACTTCGTTGTAATACACTGGACGGATGTATTCTACGGCTAACTATATGAATCAAAACGACAACTTTAATTGTTTACGATGATGCATTTTCAAATCGTTGCTAAGAGAATGCAGCGATTTTGTCGTATAATTAAAAAAATTTTAGTTTATATATGTTAAACGATTTCTTCAATTTAATCTATCACATGTTCTTATATCCACTTATCATTCATAAATTCATACTATATCATGTAATCAGCATATATTCACTGTAAATTTCATTCAAGTGATTAGTACACTTGGTACTCTAATCTAAATTTCAATGTATGGGTACCCAAGCGTCTATTAAATAGCATATGGTGGTCCCAAGCTCAATAGACTTTCCATAGAGTTCAAGAACACCTATAACAGATCCTAGCAGAAGAGGTTATGCAAGTTGCAAATCCACTGAAGAAAATAGGCAACTTGCAGCATTCGCAGCAACAGCAGCAGCAACAACAACTGTTTTTCACATGTTTTGGAATCTAATATGGGTTCAGCTCTGAAAGCTATACATGGGTGGATTCTAGACTCAAGGGCTTTCTATAGAGTCTAAGAACACCCAAATCAAGTTCTAATGAAGGAGTTATGCATGTTTCAAATCATGAAGAAAATCAGCACACACTGCAGTAATTACGCTTAGCAAGATACTGATTTTCTTCATTTCGAATAGGATATGACCTCAATTTTTATCAAGATATATATGGGTGGATTCTAAAAACTCAAAGGGCTTTCCATAGAGTCTAAGAACACCCAAATCCAAGTTCTAATGAAGGAGTTATACATAATTTCCAAAATCCTAAGCTAGAGGAAGAAAATCAAGCACACTGCAGTAATTGCAGCAGTGGGAGGCCACTGATTTTCTTCATTTTCGAATAGTATATGACCTCAATTTTTATCAAGCTATGTATGGGTGGATTCTAGACTCAAAGGGCTTTCCATAGAGTCTAAGAACACCCAAATCAAGTTCTAATGAAGGAGTTATGCATGTTTCCAAATCATGAAGAAAATCCAGCACACTGCAGTAATTGCAGCAGCAGGGCCACTTTGATTTTCTTCATTTTCGAAATAGGATATGACCTCAATTTTATCAAGCTATATTTGGGTGGATTCTAGACTCAAGGTGACTCCATAGGAGTCTAGAACACCCAAATCAAGATTCTAATGAAGGAGTTATGCATGTTTCAAATCATGAAGAAAATCCAGCACACCTGCAGTAATTGCAACAGGTAAAGGCCCCACTGAGATTTTCTTGATACCCTCGAAATAGAGATATGACATAATTTTATCAAGCTATATGAGTGGATTCTAGACTCAAAGGGCTTTCCATAGAGTCTGAGAACTTTTAAATCAATCTAATGGAAGGAGTTATGCATGTTTCAAATCATGAAGAAAGAAAATCAGCACACCAAGTAATTGCAGCAGGGGCCACTGATTTTCTTCATTTTTTCACTCTAATAGGATATAGGCTTTCACATTCCTTGTTTCTTATGAGCAATAACCGATAATACGACTCTGTTCCCAATTGTTGGCAGAAGGCTTGACTTACAGCCTTTCTTGGCCTAATGGTTACTTTGAACTGACCATATCATACAGTAACAAATGACTTGTTGAAACATGAAATTTTACAAGCTTATCAATATTTTATATTTTGTTTCAGTTCATATTCTTGGTAGCCTAGATTTTGCTAAATTAGGTTGAATGTAATATGAACATAATAGAGCGAAAATTGGAGCACAAAGATTCTTTTGTGGAAATTTTCTAGCATGCATCCTAGGTATGTGCTCCAAATTTCATATACATCAGGACCACATTTTTATGTAGTTTAATTTGATTTAAAGATACCCCTGTGAATCCTTTCTATACCACATTTCTATACCCCTGTGAAAATTTGGAGCACATAACTAGGAATGTAAATGTTTCTTTCTATACCACATTTCTAGATCTGCAATCTCACACACACCTGAGAGACATACATATATATATAACTACATTTGTTAGACTAACTATTCCTATTCGAGAATTTGTTTCATTTTTCGGCGGGAAAGACTTAGAAAAGGCTGAATAGTCAACCAACTAGAATCTAATTTACAAGAGTGACATGTTACAACTTAATTTTACAGAGGATGAAAACAAAAACCAGTACATTAAGAGAAACTCACCTTGGGGATGCGTCGATCGTTTCGTCTGAAATTCCCGAGAAAAATAAGCTCCTTGGCTTTATGTTAATCTACACTCTTCTTGTCGTAGAAATAAAGAAACCTTCTCGAGTCTGAAACCATGTCACGGTGAAAGAGCGGAGTAAGAGGTGTTTTCCGAGGCAACGAGGTTAGGAAAGAAATAAATCTAGATATTTCGAGGTAGAAATTTATGAAAATATGACAAATTTCGAGGTATTATGCTGGATGAAAAGGAGATGATTTTTCGAGTCAAATATCAGAATTTCGTCGAAATGAAAAAAAAAGAAACGGATGAGACCGGCGAAACACAAGGTCGCCCCAAAAAAAAGAAAAAAAAACACTTCAAACAACGATCGAAACAAAAACAAAGAAAGCGAATCATTTACGAGAAACTAAATGGGCAAGAGCATAAAACAAATGCATACATGGTATAATAAGTAGAAAATTAACAATGCATTACACGAAAGTATGGAATCAGGAAGAGGATAGAAACAAAATCGATTAAATTCTTCAATATACCAAAACCATTAAAACATTGAGAATCATTGATAATTTAGCTAAGTTGATTATTTGCAAAAACAATCAAATTGGCAAATTACAAACTCTAAATACATTATTTTCACTTTCCATTCTCCAAGTCATTCGATTCCCTTTTAAAATTAGATAACAATCAAATATTAATGAGATCTAGAATTTTATTAGCGACTTTGTCTGGGCGAGGTAAGGTGATCTGCCGCTCAAGATTGTCATGTTCCATGTTTAAAATGAGAAGAAGCCTTGAAATTTTGCCCCGAATGAGCTTGATACATAAGCATCGAGTTGAGACAGATGCGTGACACTAAATAAATAAAACAAAAGAAATTTCAAAAACTCGAGAAAATAGTAATAAAATCCATAAATAAAATTATAAGAAAATCATTGGATTCATAATAAGTTAATTGCCATTTTCAATAGTTTCCAATTTAAATTCCTCTTTCCCTCTCCCCAAAGAGTCCAACTTTCTCTTGGCTTCATCAAATGGTCCATAGCACCACCCCGTATTTATCTTGGGAGGAGCCTCTAATAGAATCATCATCATGTCTAATTGATTTAGCACACTTCCTTGATGTTCACATACATCTAGTTCTTGTTGCTCATTGATCAATTGCAATGATCTTTCCTTTAAACATCAACAATGAATTATATATGTACCACTATAGCAACCAACTTAACTCCTCTATCTCTTCTTCTTGATCATTTTTTTCTTTTTTTTCCTTTCTACTTTCTTTTCTTTTTAAAATTCTTTGCTAAAGGGTTGAACACAAGCGTGGATGGTACTCATAATGCAAACAATTGGACAAATGATTTTCAAATTGTATAGAAAGAAAGCCCGTCAAAGTGCAAAACCCATTAGAACCCATTGAATATTTAAGCTGTATCTTGCTAAAAATAATATAGCAAAGGCCCAAGCAGTTAAGGCCTATCAAATATTCAAGGCTTGAGCCTTAAAATGAAGCAAAAGCCTCGATTACCCCATACCAAAACAGACCTCAAGGCTAATTCCCGACACCTGCCTTGAAATGACCTTTGAACTTGGTGATATTCATTTCGATAAATGCATCCAAAATGGAAGTACCTAAAAAAGAGAAATAACGAGTTTCTTGTTTAGCTATTTTAACAATGAATATAGCTAAACCTATAAACACACACACATAATGAAAATAGTGACAATCAGTATAAACACATCTTCCCCACGGTAACCACATAAAGAAGAAAAAAGTCTACTTCTTTCACTTCTGACACCACTCCACTTTCGGTTTCTTAATTGTGAACTTAATGCTAATTAACAACAATTCTCAATATTGGAGCAGTGAAATCTTATTCTATAACCTCTGAGATATCTAAAAGTGCCTTAATTTCATTTCAGTTTCAATAAAAGGCAAAAAGAAAAGTTGGAAATCAACAAGTAGAATAACGATGAATGCATCCAAAGAAACAACTATTTGTATTTAATAAAGTTCTGATAATTCACATCTTGGAGAACATGGGATATTAGTGTGTATGGACAAGTCACAAAAAAGAATGACACATCAAATCCTTCCAGCACTTGTCAAGAAATAAAATGAAATTTCACTTAAATATTCAAATTAGGGCTGGTGACTCAATCTCAGAATACTACAAATTCCAAAATCATTTCTAGTGAAAGAACAAAAAGAAAAAAATTCATAGATATTACACTTTTAATTACCCCAGTAAAACATCTGCCAGCTGCTAAAATCATCGTCTATTAAATTACGATATGTTAAAGGCTGCTCCATTTTGTCCCCGATTCCACCATTTTAGAACAGGGGTAATAATTTTTTTCCTTAACAGAACAAGTTATTCTTCTTAATTAGAGTGGAGATCAATTATAATGTAAAGGGTGCAAAACCAAGGTCGTAAACACAATATATTGAAAGTACTTAAGTGACAAACAAAAAAAAAAAGCCAACTATAGTAGCTACAACTCTATTTTAAGAAGAAGAGACCAGCTTGATCTATAAAGATACTTGAAGAAGTTGGGCCTTTACATCCATATCTAATGCGAACTCTTGAGACCACATATGCATATAAGTTATGGGGAATCCTACAAAGATCTTAGATAGCACATAGAAACCACCTTTAAAAAGTTCTTTGATTTTTCTCCTCCCAAAGCTGTTCATAAATTTAGGAAACCCAAGCTGAGCCATTCGGTAAGGAATGCCTTTTCTGTTTAAGTCACCTGCATGAGTTCTCAAATTGATCGATTACTCAATTGAAAAATCAATATACTAATGAAAACTTAAAATCGGCAGAGTAAATAGATTTCAATACAATTATATTACTCTAATAAATTCCCAACTTGGATATTACTGTAAGCGTTGAAGAACAACGAAATTAATAGTTCTCATAGTTTACACAACACTCGCCTTCTTAGGTGTCTTGTTTAAATCAAAAGAAAGAGCAAACCTAAAATAACCATTAAAATGTATAACACGACCCAAAGCCCCAATATCAATTACCATTACGGCACTCCATGATTTCTCGATGGCTCAACCTCTAGCTTCTGTTTGAAGACGGAATCCCTTCTAATGGAATTGTAGTCGAGGTACTGTGGTGAAGACACAATACTTGAAGCCCTCAAGAGCGAATCCTAGAACCACGGTTAAACCGCGGGCCAAACTAAAAGATCGAGAGAAAATGAAGACGGGATACTAACTTATAAAGCGTGTAGCTCCGGTGTTTGGAAACCCGGGAGAAAAAAAATAAATTTAGAGGATGACTACAGATATGATCCGGATTCACCAGGCCATTTCACCAGGCCAAATATTTGGTCGGTAATTACAAGGTGAAAAATTTTTTGGGTCGCCTATTCTGAATATTTTCAAGCGTGAATTTATTTTATTCGATGGTGGTCGATAATTTTAGGCGCTAATTCCGCCCTAATTCTGACCCGATTTACGACCAAAATTATTTGGTCGGTAAAATATGGTCGGTCTTTGATCGAAATTTGGTCGGAAATTTTCTTTTGACGAACCCCTTTTTGGTCTTTAAATAAAATTAAGTGATTTGGTCAATAATTCTGGGCTGTTTTTGGGTCGACAATTTGATCACGATAATCACGGTTATTTTTAGTAGTGAAAGGAGTTTACATTAACATAAACGCGTAATTATTTATAATGGCTTCTTGTTTCTGCTTGACAACAATCTAACCATTTCACGATACTGCGTGCCAGCTCGACTACGAGGGCTGCACATAGATCTACCACCCGCATGACCCCTGAAATCAAATTGGTATCAAACAGCTAAAGGTGAAAAATATGTTCTCAAATCATAGATACGTATTAAAATGAAGCCAAAAAAAGACCCAAAAACATTTGACTAGAGTGCATCTTATGTGAAACCCTGACAAGCGATCCTATTGGGCCATAAAGCTAGTAGCTTAGAGTATTGAATAACATAAATAATCCACACTCATAGCACTATTTCATTAATACGATACGAATCTCAAGAGAATATTGTCTATTTCCTAATTAACATAAAAATGATATAAGAAAAAGAAAGCACCTACAACTTAATTGTATTCTTAAACCTTTTGCATCTCCAAATTGGAGCTTATCAGCCACTTAGAGATTGTCATCTTCATGCAATATAAATAAAACATAAATCAAATTAAATATAGAAGAAATTAATAGTCCATGAGTAAAGCATTTTGAAGAAATTTTTGGACCATCGGTGAAACTTGGCCATTTAATTGGAATCATTAAAGTGGTTATTATGAACTATATGATATGGGTTCTTTTAGGGTTTCAGTTCCCACACTTCTTTATGCCATGAACCCACTCGTCTTTCTCTTTTTACGGTTCTCCTCATTGAAATTTGCATCTTTTTTTATAGCGTGGATGTCTGGGCCGACTTACGTGCGCCTCGACTAATCGAAAGCAATAAAGTTAATGGCCAAGTAAACCTACGATGACCTGAGAGGACTCGGAATTGGTGACCATTAGGTTAAACCCGATGCAATGCCTTAGACCAGCGAGGCTACCCCTCGGGGTTATTGGGAATTGCATCTTAAAGAAGCGAGATTAACTAGCTTTTGAGATTCTGCTTGGATTTTTCGGTTAATTGATCTAATATTACATTTTCTCTAGTTGTTATAAATAATAATTACTTTGTATTGATGGTGTGATGAAAAAATCGAGTTGAAAATAATGACCTTAAGTCCCTTTCATGGGTTATCATGATCCAGTTCAAAAATATTGGCAAATAAATAAATAAAGCAAATTTAAAAAGAAATTCAATAAAAAAACAAAAAAAAAAACGTTAGGAACCAAGACAAAAGAAAAGACAAACATGCCTGGCAGACAAAGGACGAGATAGGTCACGCGAGTCAAATATGTTCTCGTCTATGCGAAGGAACTTGAAGGCACTTCAAGCACGCCCGACCTTCTTTTGCTTTCTTTAGTAGTAGATATCCTGAACTAAACAACCCTTAACTAAAAGCGAAAAATGAAAATGCACGAAGTAAACGAGAAGAAATTAAAATGAGAAATTGCTACTTGCACCCTCTTATCCCTTGAAACTTTGCGTGCTTTAAATACACAGCGGAGTTTGTAGGTAGTGAAGCAGGAAATCACTTCTACTCTGCTAATCCTTTGCATTCATGGAAAGATGTAGTTTAGTCATAATGTTTTTTCTTTTCTTTTTGATAGGTAAACTTGAGAATGTGGTTTAGTCATGGAAAGTATGCTTTGAAAGAAAACAGAAAATACTAATAAAATGCTATCACCACAGGTTTTTAACAAGAAATTCTATCAACGATATGCCATATAATTCTTAGTGATAGAATGAATGCCTTAGGAAGCAGTTCTATGATTGGCTAAGTCAAAACAAACGATTCTAAGTAAATGACAAAAAGCAACTATATAAAGATGAAGATTTAAAATTCTCTCTCCATTTTAATGTATTGGCTTAAAAAAGCGTTATTGACCATTAGGCATGGCGATTGATTCAATTGATTCAGAAGCAAGTGTACATGACATTGGAGGGATAAATAAAGAAATCGAGTATATCATTAAAAGAACCTAACTCTATAGCCAATTCCACTAGCTTCCAGTGAGACCATCTCCAAATTCTCTTATAGTTCTCATTGATCTGATTATTCCTCACTGTTCTGCACAACACGAAGATTTTTCCCCCCCTTTTGAAGTCCACGATTACAATAAAAAATTTCATTGGGTCGGAATTAACATTAGTGCATATCTCCATCAAAATGAACAAGTCCTATGTGGCCTGCTGTTCACTTGATTTGAAGACCAAAAACGAGTCCAGAGAGTGGAGCAAGGCTGGGCGGGGGAAGAAGTAGAGGATTTTGGGGTTTTGTTGGCAATCGCGAATGAAATTCGACAAAATTACGAAGATGCAAGCTTAACACAACAAAATCTCAAGTAGGCACCTGATTTTATGAACTTATATCAGAAAAACACAGAAAATAACAGGAAGACATGCATGAAAAAACAGAGAACAATACCAGAGGCAAGAGGCAAGAGAGGTGGGAAACCAAAGCAAGAGCGGCGAATCCGTTTGTGGGTTTTGTAATTGATCAAAAACCCATGAAAAGCCCCATGAATATTTGGGAAGGGATGCTTGAATCGGAAGGCAGAGATGAGTGGGGTTTGGTAAATGGGGGTGTGGGGTGTGTCAGATTGTGGATGAGGTGGAGAAGAGAAGTGGAAAGAAGGTGAAACGGTAGGGTTAAGGCCAGGAAGTGTTCATGGGGGGAAGAGAGGAGAGGATCGTTGAGGAAGGGTGAGAAGGTTGTGTTTATCGTTATTGAAGTAGGTCCTCCCTTATCAAATTGATCGTGCAGACCAAAAATTTGGTCGGTAATTTTAAAACTTTTATTCACAGGCCATTTTCTGGTAATTTATTTTGGTCGATGGTGGTCGGTAATTTTGGCGCTAATTCCCGCCTCTCATTCTACCGGACCAATTTCGATAAAATTATTTGGACCAGTAAATATGGTGGAATCTTTATTGGAAATTGGTCGGAAATTTCTTTTGACCAAACTCCTTTTAGTCTCTAAATGGTCGTGATTTGGTCGATAATTACCAGGCCAATTTCAAATCGATAATTTGGTTATTTTAGTAGTGAAATTATCTAAAAATATATATATTAAAATGTTCTTCTCTATAATTTATTTGGAAAAGGGAACTTTTTTAGAAATTTTTAAGTATTGTAAATAACCACAACCTAAAAATTTATTTCTAAAATAATTGACCAATTAAACAAAAATAAGATTATTATTTAAAGAAAAATTAAAGTAAATCACTTTATTTCAAAATTATCTAAACAAAATATATTAAAATATGCTTCTCTATACTTATGTATATAGAAATTAATTATAGTACTATTATTTAAAAAATAATATTAAATCAATTTATTCCAAAATTATCGAAACAAAATATATTAAAATATTATTCTCAATAATTACTTGTATAGAAATTACTAAGATATAAATTATTTTATTATACATAAAAATTCCTACTTTATTTTTTTAGATAAAACTGAACTTATTTATTTGATGTATTAAATTTATTCATTGGAGATATCAAAGAAACCATTTTTTTATATTATTTTGTTGTGATTATACTTTATAAATAAAACTCACATGGGTTTATGGATGTAAGAAAATATGGAAGAAGATGATGGTTCAGATTAAGCAATGAAATTTTATATATTAGTGATATGCAAAAATAATAAACTTTTTACTTTATATTCCTAATTAGTATATATAATAAAATGACCATTAAGCTATAAAATTTTAAATTTTGCATATGGTGTCACTTTTAGACAAATGACACCATAATCTAAAAAATAAATAAATAAATATGATGACACTTTTCAAATAATGAAACCATAATCTAAAATTAGCATTATTTAGCTACTCCACAATTATTTTTTTAATTTCATGTGGTGTCACTTTTCAAAAAATGACACCATAAATATAAAACTAGCATTCCAATCAAATATTTTTTTATATGATGTGTTGCCTTTATGAACTTTAAGTCATACGATGTCACATATGACACCAAACGTAGTGACACCATAAATTGTTGTTGTACTAGTGCATGTACTCTCCATTGCCTATTTTAGAGAATATATGGGAAGATTCAACAATGGATTTCATACTCGAGTTACCCAAGACAATTAAACATGTAGATTAATCATGGTGGTTGTTGATAGATTATCCAAGAAGGTGCATTTTGTAGCTTCAACAAAAATAAGTGATGCGAGACTATTTTTCAAAGAAATCGTGCATCTCCATGGGTTCCGCCAACAGTAATATCACCGTTGATAACCAGCAACCTATGAAAACATGGATGTCGGGTAACTTGGATATCACACTATTAGGTCCATTTATCGGGTTCATATTTTCCTGGCATCAGGCCGGGAGTCTTCCACACTTAGGGCTCCTGCAATGCCACATCATGTATAACGATTATATCCATGACCCATCCAGGGTCTCAACATAAGTAGTAATGACCACATAGGGTCCATGTCCGCTATCCACAATATACAACTATGTCTGATAGTTCTATAAAATCTTTATTACAACACTTTTCATACGAACATATGAATGCATGTCGAAACAATTACAAAGCGCATTAGGCTTTCTTCACAATTAGAGGCCTTTATTGAGCGTCGTCCTCTATGCACATCTTGTTCTGAAATATGGTCCTGATAGGGTAAGCAATTCCCGATGAGAATAATTCCTCTGAGGCTACTCCCCACCTAGTTGCATTCAATGCACCTCATTTCACACATTCAAGTAGAAACATACATTCTACTCAAATGTCTACATGCCATGGTTGAATCATGACTCACCACAATCCATGTCTAGAGTCCTCACCGACTCCCTCACAAATGCATATGCCAAGTGTGAAAATCGTCATTTATGCTCCATAAATGACCATTTCTCCAAAACAAAAGCTTTTTTTTTTTTTATAAATCAAAATCCATTAGACAAGCCGATGTCACTTGTTTTGCAAGAGTTCCGTGTTTTGTGGTGTGAATTTTTGGGGTCTCACTCTGGGCTTCCATTATGCCTTCGGAGCACTTTTTCGGCGTACTTTCATGCTTGATACATATATGCAACGAGAATCTGCAGGTTTTTCGCACTTGAGAGGGGGGTATCTATCACACTTGCTATACCCAACTTTTATGTATTTTCATTTCCTTTTTCTTTTATCGACATTGAGACTCATTTGGATGTTGTCCCATTTCTGAGACCCACCATCAAACACCAAACCACCGGTGTCAATCTACCACCGTATACTCGACATACCATCGAACACCCACCAAACCGGTGTCGATCTCTACCATGCACTCACATCATACATCGTATCGTATCGTACCCGCATATAAATCGCGTCTCGATAATTCTGCGTGTATCGCACATCCTTCACGATATGCCTGATAGATACGTGCGCTCAATTCTAAAAATCATACTTCATGCCACAGTATATGGATAATCATATTGTATACATATAATTATTCCCATTTGTTCCATATGTCAACACAAATATCTCAACATGCTTCATATATACAATAATAAACATGTTATTCACTTTTCATGCATCTCGAAGCATATATCCAACACCAGTATCAATCATACAAACAAGGATAACGGTACCCTTTATCGATTATGTAGCATAAAGGCAATGCCCACAAAATAATCCCCACATCAATTTTTTACAAGGGCAGGAAAACACCCAAAATTTTGAGCACCAAATGTCATTCACTGCATATTGTTATATTATATACTTAAAGAGCTTTTCGTAGAGTCAAAAGCGGCATTAAATCGGAGTTCAAATGAGAGTTATATAGTGCATGCGAGTGAAACTCTGATTTACTGAGGCGTCTGAAGACCCTAGGCAAGCACTACACCCGGTAGCTTTCGGCTGACCAGAACCACAAGCGGTCCAGAGTTTGGTCTTGGATTGATCATCCATGGCTAGGGGCAAATTTGGATGCTGACACCGATCCTCGATGTCGTAAACAAAGGGCTACACATGGGTAGCGAGAGGTCAGCGAGAATTTACATGCAGTAACCCAGATGCAGTCATTATTTGTAATAAACACAACCAGATTGGGGCTGAACCACAATGGCCCTTACATGGCCACTAGGCAAGAAATAACCAATGTGGGAAAACCCTACCTTTTGGGCAAACGATGAGGCTTCGTAGTTTCTGGTACCCGTCATAAATTTCGTCGTGTGCAATTGCTTTGTCTTTTGCCTGTTCGGCATTTGGTCTCTTTGGGAATGGCGAAGGGAAGTTCCATTCCTTTTTTTTCTCCTATCTCACTGTCTCTTTTCCTTCTATCTCTTACACACTCTCCCTCCTTTTTTTTCTCACCTTACCCACTGAATTTTTTTTTTGATTTCCTTCAAGTGAGAGGAAGCTTCCTCTAAATCTCTTATTCTAAATATCTTGCCATGTGTTCACCTTTTCATGGTCCATGTGTCATGGACACATGTTGTCTGCGAGTGGCACTCTCCACCATGGCTCTCATGCCTTGTAATCAACTATTCCATGGGTGCCATGTGGCAGCCATGATCCATGCCATGTGGCACCATCACCCCCATGTGTCACGGAGCACCGATACTCGATCAATCATTGAGTAAGCTAGATTTATTAGATATATGAATTCGATAGTGAAATCCGTTCGTCATCTAAGATCTAGAAATTTTCAGATTTTCCACCTATAAATGATCGACCCGATTTGGCGGATCGAGCCAGTTCAGGCGAGACTCGGGGTGGACTCTTTACCTGATTTTTCGACGGTGGTACTGTGGGTATGGCCTGACATAATAATTCAGAAATCATATCAAAAGAACTACCCGCACAGGAGTGGTGTGTATCAAAAATCTAGATACATATAAGCTGGAGTCCCATTTACATATCACAAGCGAACTTTTACATTTACAAATCGGAGCCTGAGAACCTACATGTAGTGAACCCTTCTGATCACGTGGCCCAGTAGTGATATGCGGAAGTCTTCGAATGTCTTCTCCTGTGCCTACACGGATTAAAAACCACGTGCTAGCTTTTGCGCAGTGGGAAACATTTCTTACTCTGAAACATACATCTGAGATACTTGATGCTCCCAGTGTGAGAATATTCGGGGGCATTCCCTTAAGCCAGACTTTATACAATTACCCAGGCTTATCTGATTATGCTGTCGATTGTACTTACCATCACGTTACGATCTTGTACTTACGCGGTCTCAGTAGGAATTCTGAGCTTATCTTGATCGAAGGTCCTTATGCGTGCGGGTACTTATATCTATTTCGGACCTCGTATGAGTTCTGAAGGACTTATGCTTATACCAGGGCTTATACTTATACTACCGGAGTTTACCCTTTATTCGGTACCCGTAGGTACTATAAGTGGAACAAATCAGGACATACATATACATGTAAATTATGGACATTAGTCCATAGCCGGTGCAGGATCATAACAGGATACATATACTTATTTTACCGTCACGAGTACCCTTGGTTACTCTTGGACTTATACTTGTTTTACTTCGTGTTGAGGTACCCTTAGGTACTGCGGACTTATACTATTAGGATCTCCTCTGTAGATTCTGGAGTTACTTCTTATGCGGAACTTACACTTATAACAGGGACGTATGTTCATTCGGGATCACAGCCAGGAGTTGAGCTTCTTCTTATTCGGGACTTAACAGGCTTATTTCCGTCGGGACTCGTAGGAGTTACAACTTATTCTTAAACTACGGGTTTATACTTGTCGGAGATGCCGCGTAGGTATCACGGATATTGCGGGCGTGTCGCGGTATTGCGGAGAGCTTGATATTCTTGTCCACTTCGCGGATCTTATTTGGTATTACGGAACATGTACTTGTCTTACGGATACTATCTTGGTGTGTCTCGGAACGTGTACTTGTGTACCACTGGATCTTATCTTGGTATTGGAACATGTACTTGTCTGCACGGATCTTATACGAGACTTGATACGGTACAAAAGTACCTAGTAGGTACTACGGGTTCATTATCACGAAGGTACCGTCGGTACCAGCTGATTTATACTTATCTGTCTGGATGAGGTACTCTGTGGGTGTTTCTGAGAGCTTGTACTTATATTACGAATGCACGGAGTACTCGTGGGTACTACGAGGGGGTTTGTGCTTATTCAGATACGAGAGGGTACTGTGGGTACTGGATCTTAATCAAAGACGGGGTAGGGTACTACGAGAGACAATCGGATTCGGGTGCCGTGGGTACTACGAGAGGCAAGCGAGAGACAGGGCCCGAACAGAGGCCAGACTTATTGAGATGCGGGGAGCCTGCCACGTGAGTACTTCTCTGAGAACTTCTTTCATCCTGGACGAGGGACTTAGTAAGCGGAACTTATTCGGATCACGAGGGCACGTGGGTACTACGTAACTAAATCGAGAGATGGGACTTAATGACGAGACTTATTCGGGGATCTGAGAATTGCCCTTGGGTACTACGGGGACTTTGTCAGGATACGAATGTTTTATTCCAGGATCTGAGGAGTCTCTAAGAGTAGGTCTTATAGAACTTAATTGATCTGAGAATTGCCCCAGTAGGTACTACGAACTTATCGGTCGGGAGTACGTAGGTACTAGGGACTTAATCATAGACGGGGAGTTAATCGAGAGGCAGGGTACGCAGGTACCTATGGGAGGAACTTCATCCGACGAATAAAACTTAATTAAATGCAGAAGGGGTACCCGTAGGCACTCACGAGAATATTTTGAATCACGAGTGCAGTAGGTGCCTACGAGCTTAATCAGAGGCAGGGGTACGTGGGTACTCACGGAACTTATTCCCGGAGACGGGACTTATCGGATCTGAAGGGTACACATGGGTACTACGGAACTGATGAGTTACTGGGGAATTGCCAGTAGGCACTACGGGACTTATTTTAGGATGCAGGAGTGCAGTAGGTGCCTGAGTGTCAATCTCTGGGGTACACAGTAGGTACTCTGAGAATCTGGTACATTCGGATCTTTACTCTTGTTCTTTTGTTCAAGTTCTATCCTTATAACTGTTTGACTACCTGAACCCGATGTCTGAGGATGAGTAGGACACAACTAGTGAGTATTTTGGAGAGATCTTGTCTGATACGGAAGTCTGCGTGGCATGCTTGAGTCGGGACTATGAGTGCCATAGCAGCCCAACGGGGACAGGGGAGTGGCAGAGGCACTAATCGGACGGGAGTGAGTAGCACTAATCGGGAATCACGAAGTACCCCAATCAGGGTGCCGGGCACTAGCAGAGTGCAGTCTTGTCGGGTCTGGGAGACTATTCGAGTCTGAAGTACTAGTCGAGGCGGGAGTCTTGAAGCACTAACGGGAATCTAGAGTACTAGTCGGGACGGAGTGCGAGAAGCAGAGTCTAGAAGTACTATTCGAGTTGGTAGTGCTATGTCATTTAATAAGCGGTCTTAGGTGGTTTTACAATTATATAAAGTTCGGTAACTACTATCTTATAATAGGCATTCTTTACCACATTATGTGTTCATGACGGTCATTATTCCATATCTTTATTGAGTATGATGAGCATGTAATCACACCTTAAGTAATCATGTATTAACACATGAATCTCTTTGCAGGAATTGGAATCAATCCAATCGGATGGAGTCAAACTCAGATCATGGCGTATTTTCATGCCTGTTACTAATTAGTTCTGGGTTTTACGAGGACAGGTGAAATATTTATTTTCCAGTGCCTTGTCTCAAATATTTACAATGACACTGTATCTTTGTGTTCCTTTACAAAGCTAAGGTGCCTGAGGGTTCTATTCAAGCTGGAATCACCCAATTCGAACACGAACTCAAGTTAAGTCCGAAACAACCCGGACTTCTCCATGTTTAAAGCTGGAATCAGGGTACTCTTGCACATGACCCCACTTTGAGTGAATTTTGGGCCACTTATAAGTCAGAATTTTGGCGATACCTTCTTTAAGTTTGGTTTCATTGGGTCTATTTTACGTAGCCACTTAAATCACTCAAATCGGGATAAGAAATGAGGAAGTTCTATGTGAAATGTACAAAGCGGTTGGCCAGGAATGCGAAGCGAGTGTACTATCAGTACACCTAAAATTATTCACCCGGTACACATTATTGTCTTTAAAAAATGGCCCAGAACACAAAGTGTACCGGTACATGTTCAAAGTGTACGGTACACTTCTACGAAAAATTTTAAAATGTGTGTTTTCTCCCATTTTTCATGCACTTTCAACCATGGATCAACTCATACTTCTACATCAAAATCATTACATTCTTGGAATCTCTTTTATCTTCCGAATCACTCTTTCCAATTCTTATCTTCTTTCAAAAAACTTCCATGAATTACTTCAAAACCCATTCAATATGGGTTTATAACTCTTCCTAAATCCAAACTCAAGGATTTGTTAGGATTTGTCTAAACCACAATTGCAATTACTCTCGATTAACCATGAATTCATCCTCGAGGACTCACTTGGAGCTTCTTGTGCCATATGGGGGTTTTTCCACCTTGCTTGCCATCATTATTTGGGTTAAGATGAGCCCTAGCAAAACCCTACAGTTTGTCTATGAATAATCATATACAAACCCAAAGATCCATACCAAATCTCATAGAATCCATAATCAAGGTGAGTTTCCACCTTTTGGCTTGATCTTGGCTTGAGAATCCTCCTTCTTCCTCTCCCTCTTCTTCCTCTTCTTCTCCCCTTCTTTCTTCTCTGTGGGTTTCTCTCCAATTTGGGGCAAATTGGTCTTTAAATCCATGGATTTGATGGAGCCATGTTTGGCATAAATAAAACCCATTTGGGTTAACTTTTCTTTGTTGCCAAATAGTCCTTCAATTCTTGGCCTATTTGCCTGTTGATTTCCTTTTATATGGTATTTTGGCCTCTAGTCTTTTCACATTAGGACTTTTAAAGCTACCTTTTTGGACCAATTACAAAATTGTCCTTAAGTTTTGTAACTTTCGGGTCTCACCACGTTTCCATGTTTCGCATTTTAACTCACAAAAACATTCAAGTGGAAACTTCTGAAATACCCATATATGTGTAGCGATGACTAGGGGTATATTTCGAGTGTTACATATATTCTGCGACAAATTACTTTGTATCATTTTTCAGAAAAATTGAATTTTTCCCATGTTTTACATTCTCCCCCCCTTAAAATAATTTCGTCCCCGAAATTCACACACAGATACACATTCAATATCACATGCATATGCAACAGTCATTTCAATATCAATGACTAAAAAAAAGCGTACCTCCATCCTCAAACAAGAAAGGATAATTGGCACATATCATGTCCTCGCATTCCTATGTTGCTTCTTCCCACTTGCGGTCTTTGCCATAACACTTTGTCGGCCTCCACCAGTTTTGCCTGTAAAACTGGTCCCGACTCTCCATGATACGCGCATTGGTCTCTCGAATGTCCCGTCCGCGCCGGCAATACTAGATCTCCCCAATCCACTATATGAGTTGGATCTAAAGTGTACTTCCGGAGCATAGAGACATGGAATACCTCGTGGACACCCGATAAACCCGACGGTAATGTCAACCAATACACAACTGTGCCCACCCTCTCAAGTATCTGAAGGGCTGATGTATCTCGTGATGGCTTCCACATTCTTCTTAGAACTTGACCGCACTCCTGCCAGGTATCGCCGAGGGACGTGATCACCTATCAAACTCTGGGGTTGATGTATCGTTGTTAGCGGCGTAGATCTTTGACTTTGGCGTACTGAAGACACTTAGTATCAAATCCACATTCTCGGAGAAGGTGTCTGTCAAATACGGACCGTGATGGATCTCCTCTCCCACCTCAGATCTAACAAATCAAGATGACACTTGGCCTCCCCATATAAAGAAGCCTTAGAAAACCATACGTATACTCACGATAGCGTACATTGTAAGGCAGAACTCCACGAGAAAATGCTCATCTCGGCTACCCTTGAATCGGGACACATCTCGCGCCTTAATCCTCCTAAAGCTTTGTATGCAGTATTCTCCCTCTTTGCCAGTGCGTCATTTGTGGATGAAAAGCAATTCTCATCATCAACTATGTTCCTATGGCTCTCTGGAAACTCTTCCAAAAGTGAGCTGTAAACCTGGGATCTCGGTTGAATAAGATAGAGACTGGCACTCCATTTAACCGGACAATCTCTCGAATGTACGACCTATAGAATTCCTCCAGTGTGAAGGTCATCCGCACGACCAGAAAATGTGCCGACTTAGTGAGCCGGTCCACTATCACCAACACCACATCATGCTTCCGCGATGTCTGTGGCAAGTGAGTCACAAAATCCATCGTAATATGTTCCCACTTCTGCCTCTTGCCTCGATGCATTTGGGTAGCCACCTGCCCCAGCCTCTAGTGCTCAACCTTTACCTAAACCACGTGAAGGGACATGGTAGCTCATGAGTCTCAATATGTCTTTTCATCGCTCACAGTAATCTTGTGACGAAAGATCATAGTACATTTTACCACCTAGATACCTGAAACAAATCGAACAATGGAACTCCACGAGGATCTCCTCTACCAGTTTGTCCTTGGGGAACCACCACCGGTCCCTTATACAGAAGCTACCATCACGTGTGAATGACCTAACCTTAGATTACCACTTTGTGTACTCGGTTCTTGATGGACACTATCTCGCCGATCACCTTTGGGACTCAATCCTCCACTCAATAAGGATGTCATAGCCTTACACTTCCCCAGTACCTTGGGCGATCAGCATGCATGCGTGAAGCGTCCCACAATCTCAGGCATGCACTTTGGGAAGCTACCGCCACATCGTTACTCCCGTTGTGCTTCCAACTGAGTGCATCAGCCACCCCATTCACCTTACCAAGATGGTAGTGCAATGTGAAATCATAATCCTCTAGAAACTCCACCTACCTGCGTTGCCTTAAGTTGAGGTCCCACTGTGTAAAGATATATTTCAGACTTTTATGGTCTTAAAACACCTCAAACTGCTCACCGTATAGACAATGGCGCCAAATCTTCAAGGAAAAGACTATGGCTGCTAACTCCATGTAGTGTGTGGGATAATTCCACTCGTGGTTCTTGACTTTCAGAGCGTAAACCCACGACCCTCACGGACCGACATCAAAACACATCCCAATCAGTTCTTAGGGAGCATCCCTGCAATACAACGCCTTCTCTCTGTCCCCTTTCGAGACTATCGAATATGGTGAAGTATGCCTCTTTTCAATTCCTAGAATGCCTTCTCATAGGTATTCCCACCGGTCAATCTCGTCATAAAACTTAGGGTCGACTAATCGGAGAGTCCTGCTTCTTCCCGTGCTGTTTCTAGAAGTGACTCTCCTTCCTCATATCTACTAGCACCGCATCTGAATGCGCACCCCAGTGTTCATCAATCTCTCTCTCTCTCTCTCTATAGCCATAGTTGTCCTGACCATAGAGTTCATATCCTGTAGGAGAAATCCCACAATCTTGCCTTGGATGGACAACTTCAGACCATCCTCGAATTTCCTCACCTTGGCCATGTCTGTGGCCACTTAATCATCAGCAAAATGGGCTAACTCTGTGAACTTAGCCATGTATTCCATCACTGTCATATGGCTCCCTGTCTTAACTCTAGGAACTTGAGCCTTGGCATGCCTAGCAGATGCCAGGAAGAACTTGCTCATGAAGAGCTCTCGGAAATCTCCTCATGTCATTGCCTCCAAATCCCTGGAGGTCTTAACCCAATCCCACCACACCTAGGATTCACCCTCTAGTTTCAGATCCGTGTAGCATCAAAGGTGATCTCCATAGCCTCCAAAACTTTCTCTGTGAACCGGTGATGAGTGACTACCATTTGGATCCTCCTCCCCATGAATGTCGGAGGATGCGCATAAACCTACAGAGGTTAATTGACCCTCCTTGACCATCTCTTTGCACTAATTTGTGCAATGTTATGTTAACCTTGGCCTTATCCTCTATAAAGGCAGCACGCTAATCAAAACCCAGTGGTGTTTGGCTGGTGCCGGGCGGGCCCTCGTCCCCTTCCTCGACTTGTCATTGATGAGTATACTTTATACTCATTTTATCAATATGTTTTTCTTATCTTTTTAGTAGTTTTATTATATAAATAAGTAATCTAATGCTCTAAATGTTAAATTTTAATTACAGGTCAACCATAAGCCAATGTGATAAAGCAAAGAATGAAAAGCGAAAATCGATAACCTGCATGCGACTCTTGTGTTTGATGTTTTCAGCTGCAAGATGATTCCAAATGGAAGCAAGCTTTATATGGATGGATTTCACTTTAATATCTTCATAGTATTTTAAGAACACAAAGTTGTGGAGTTCGAGCGAAGAAGTTTTGCAGGCGTTTGCAAGACATGAAGAAAATCGTGACATTCGGCCTTTTTGCAGCACCAGAGGCTACTGTATTTTTCAATTTTCGGATATAATGTGAGATCAAATTGCATTAAGATATATATGGATGGATTCTACACTTCAAGAGCTTTCCAACGGTACCAAGAACACTCAAATCGAAGTTCAAATGACAAAGTTATGACCTTACAAAGTTGGTGCAAAAAGAGGGGACTGCTGAGAACCAACGTCACAACGTTGCAGAGAGTGCAAAAACAAAGCATCTTGACGTCGCGATGTTCGGGGTTGATTTTGGGTCGATTTTTATCCCATTTTGATCCCATAATTGTGGGTTTTAAATCTCAAACTCGAAGGAGAAGGGGAAGAACGTTTTTGGGAGGTTTGGAAGGGGGGAAATACCCTAGGGCATGGTTATCTTTGGGGAAGAAGATGGATTGAAGAATATGAAGATTGAAGGAGATTTAGACTTCATTCATCACAATAATGAGCTATTTATTCTCCTTTCATGTTTCTCTTATCTTTATGGTTGTATCTTTCCCCATTGATGGGTGATTTTCGTTTTCTAGGTTTTGTTGTATTTTGGACATGGATCTTATATCTAATAGTTGATTCCTATTTCCATTGTCTTTTTGTGATTGTATATCTATTAATTCATTCTTTGGATTTGATATTTACATATTGATTTCAGCTTAATCTCAATATGGAGAGTGGTTTCTCTCATGAGATACGAGAGAGTGAGTGAGAAATTAGACATAGATGAGTTAACTAATAAATTTGATAATATAGGATTATCGATATAGTGGGAGGCTTGGTAGTTCTTTGATTTTAATGCACCTTTAACACTTGGGGTTGAGATAAAGTATAAGCCTAGTGATAAATGAGTAGGTTATTTGACCTTAGAGAAAGGCTTTAATTACATTAGATAGGCGCCTTGGATAACATTTTCATGAGACAATAGAGTGGAATATTGATCTAGATATTATAAAAATGTCGATTGCACAAATACCACTAGAAATATATTATCTCTTGGTGTCCCGTAATTGCACAATTTGTTAGTCTATTAAGTTTTCTTTAGTTTAGTTTAATTTAAATTCTACTTAAACAATATTTGATCGTTTGAATATTAGAGAAGCGTTCTAATTTTGGTATTTAGCATCCCATTTCCACGTGCGCCGATATCCATACTGGTACACTTTGTACTTGACAGCGTATACTTACTTGAGAATAGGCATTCATCACATATTTTATCGCATATTTTTAATACACATCACAAAATACACCTATCAGTCATCTACACATGTCAAATAGAAAATTGAGATTTCTTTTTCTTATTTCTTTTGTGGTGCATAATGTCAAACACTAATAAATATCAGTTCCCGGACTATCATGTTCATTTATGTTCCGAACCCCTAAGGTTATGTTCTCTAACCCTAGTATTCATCCTTTACTATATACATCCTGTCATGCATATATTTCACACACAATTTGTAACACATAAACATTGAGCATGTTAGAACATAAAACATATAATGCACCCCATGTAATGATCTAACCCATGCCCATCAGTCCTAGGTATTCGTGTACCTAGACTCTTGATTACCTAGTTGAGACGAGCTAATATCAGGACCATACTTATGGATACCCACACCCGAGCTCCCGAGGTAATTGTTTACCTAAGCTTTGATACCAAGCTGTGACGCCCCAAAACCTGGGGGTCCGTTGACCAACCGTCAACCCGCAGAAAACTTGTGGATGTCGGGTAACCCAATACCACACTATTGGGTCCCATTTATCAAGGTCCATATTTTCACAAAAAATCGGGCAGAATCTCCTTTGTTCGAGGAGCTCTACCCAATATACAACTTGTATAACAGTATATCCATGACCCATCCAGGGTCTCAACGGAAGTAGTAATGACTACATAGGGTCCGTCACATTCATATCCACAATATAACTATATCACGATAGTCCATAAGAGTTTATTACAAAGCTTCATTATACACATATTTCTCTAGATGTGTCAAACAACTACCAAAGCCACAATCGGCTTTCTTCTGATGAGGGCCTCTAGTATGTGGCGTCATCCTCTATACCATTTGTCATGCTTTTGAAATATGGTCCGACAAGGTGGACAAATGCCCAATAAGAGAATAATTCCCTCTGAGGGCTACTCTCCGCTAAGTGCACATGTCTCATTTCCACACATTCAAGTAAAAACATGCACATTCCTACTCCAATGTCTTACATCACCTGGTTGAGAATGTGACTCACCTGCAATCCCATGTCCGAGTCACCGCCGACCCCTCACACATACCGCTATGCTGCCACATGTGGCTTGAGTCGTTTATGTTCCATAAATGGCCATTTTCGAAGCCAAGCTTTTTGTTTTATAAATCCAAAATCCATTGGGCAAACCCGATATTCACTTGTTTTACCAATTCCGTGTGTTTTTGTGGGTATGGTGGGGTCTCATGACCATGCGTATACGACACTTTAAATGAGCTTTCATCTATTGGATACATATGTCTAACTAAGAATATCGAGGTTTTTCACTGAGGGGTAATATCCACCTTTGCCCCATACGACACACGTATTTTTCATTTCCTTTTTCTTTTATGCGATTGTGAGACTCATTTTAGACGTTGTCCCATTTTATTGAGCCCACCATCGAACACCAAACACAGTGTCGATTTCTACCATGCACTCATACCCATGTCATGCAATGTCCCGTACATAAATGCAATGTAATGTCATTGCATGTATCTCATGCTACATGCACAATGAATGTCACGTGCAATAATTCAAAATCATACTTCATGCCAAGTATCATGGATAATCATATTTAATTATTCCCATTTAATTTCCATATGTCTAACACATATATCTCAACATGCTTCACAATACAATAAACATGTTATTCACTTTCATGCATCTCAAGCATATATCAACACCAAGTATCAATCATACAAGCAAGGATAACTTAGTACCCTTTATCAATTATGGCATAAGCAATGCCCACAAAACAATCCCCACATCAATTTTTGGAAGCGGGAAAACACCGAAGCGCAGGCACCTAAAATGCATTTCTTGACATATGGTTAAAATTATATACTTAAGAGTTTTTAAGTAGAGTTCAAAAATCGCATAAATCGGAGTTCGAGGGCGAAGAAAGTTATATGGTTAATCGAAGTCGAGTTTGCCGATTTGCATGGAGTGTGAAAATTATTTGCATACCCACAAAGAGCAGAGTACTACAGCCCCGCCTTTTTCGGCCCGACCCCGAAACCATATTGGGTTAAGTCGGGGTGATCATCATTGGCTAATTTGGAAGGCTAGATGCGGCAAGCCTAATTGGTAACCAAGGCTACACATGGGTAACTTCGGGGTCGTCTAAATTTACGCTCTCGAAACATTGGGTCCGGTCCTTGACTATCAAAAAAATTGAATTTTTTATGGGTTTTACATCCTATATCCTTCACCTTAAATCAAGACGTCAAGTTCATTAATCTTTTCTAGAGGGAGCTTTGGAAAACGTTTGATACACTACAAGGAAAATATGAAACAATGATACTTTTTAAGTGTTATGGAAAGTAAAAGATGACACTTTTATTAAGTGTGGTCAACCGGCTGGCATTATATATGTTAGTTAATAATGACACTTATATGAAGCGTCATCTTTGACAAATAATTTTGATGACACTTTAAAAAAGCATCAAGTTTCAATAATGTTAACAATGACACTTATAAAAAGGGACATCCGTGAATCAAGTTTCAATAATGTTAACAATGACACTTATAAAAAGCGACATTTTTGAGTATTTTAACAAATCAATTTTTACAAATGGATCAAATGACGCATTTAAAAGCATCATCTTTAAACATTTTCTATAAAAATAATATTTATATTTTCTTATTAAAGTAATGAATTTTCTATATAAAAAAATAAATACCAAAATTTAATCAAATTTTACTAATTAAAATGTCATCAAAATTTTATATGATAGCCAAATTTAAATTATTAAACTATTAACACAATTGCTTTCATACAATTAACACAACTACTTTGATACACTCTACAAAATATAGTTCAACACAATAATAAATTTCTTGATTTTTGGCATTTTTTTTCTATGACTAATGAGATATCTTCTTTGAGCCTTTTCTTTTTACAATCTGTAAATAAATATAAGATGAATAAATAACCTGCAAAATATATATGCAATAATCAATAAACACAATTGAAATTGTAACTTTTATAACCATCTAAAGAAAAAAAAATACAATAACAAAAATAAAAGGAAATATAAATAAATTTGAGAAAATTTAATTTTCTTACATTCATCAACCCACAATTATCACCAAACAAATGAACTTTCTTATATTCATTTACCCACAATTATCACCAAAGAAATAAACTTTCTTACTTTCATCCAAATTATCAATTGAAAAAAAATGAAAATCCAACTATTCAATAAAAAAAAGCTAAAAAATTACAAATAAAATTCAAAGTCGATAAACAAGTCTTAGATGCATACCCAAATGATAATTTCTTAATGACCCAAAGCGGAAGAAATGAAGAAACATCGGCCAAAGGCACTTCGGAATATCAAATAAAAAACCCCAACTCCAGGTTTTGAAAATTCATCAAATCAAAATCAAATCATTTTACAAGGGAGCTTGGCGTAAATCCAAGATGTAAATTATTCATATACCCTTAGGCATCTTTAATCAAAAATGACCCCGCTGAAATTTGCCCAATAATGATAAAAAAAAAAAAGGTTTCGTTATGGAAAAAAAAAAAGATCTATGAATAACGAATTTTTGTTAAAAAGTAAAAATAAAATATGGAAAGAAAAGAGAATGAGAAGATAATCTCATAAACCAAGACCGGAGAGGGATTGAAGAAGAGATGAGTTCGAGAGCCTATGTGTGAAAATTGGGAGAGAGAAATGAGAGAAAGTTTTTTGGAGGGAGAAAATGTAGGGTGGGAAAATAAGAAAAAATAAATCAAAATAAATTTTGAAATAATTAAAATAAACTAAAATTTTAGTTGTCTTGAGTTCCACTCTTCCTTAAGTTTTATTCTTTGTACTCAATTTTTTTAAGGATGTACTCAAGTTTTAAAAATAAATAAATAATTATTTATTATGATAAAACAAATATAATTTACATTATAATAAGAAAGAAAAAAGAAATATCTTGATTTTTTTTTTTATTAAGAATAAGTTTCTTGTAAAAAGAAAAATATATTTAAGATATTTTCAAATTTTAGAATTATTTTAAAAATATATAAAAAATATTTTTAAATTATGTATTTGGTTAAGAATTTAATAAAATTTAATTTTAATTATAAGTTTTAAAATATTTAAAACTATTTTATGAAACAATCATAAATAACTTTCTTTTTTTTTTTTAAAACAAGCCTTAAAGTTAGATGTTGAGATTTATTTATATTTCATGTTATTTTTTTAATAATCAAAAGTTATTAGAAATGCTTGATAAGTCTTTTATAAATATTATTATTTAACAAAAATACTTTGACAAAAAACATACTCAAATAAAAAATAACTTTATATTTTAGTGGTGAAGAGAACAAAGAAAGATTACTAAGGAGGAATTTAGCTAAAACAAATGTAAAAATAAATTGAAATAACTTATTTTTTAAATTTAATCTTAAAGGAAAATATAAAAACTAAAATTATTTATTTTAAATTAAATATTTAAATAATTTTAAAATTGATAATGATTTTTTTTTATTTTTAATAAACATTTTTAACTAAAAAGTGATAATAGTATTTTGTTAATCTAGTGAAAAATAAAAAGTAATAGATAAAATTGAAAATTAATATTATTTATCAAGTTATATATTGTTAATTTTTATCCTTATCCAACTATATTTTCAATTTATATAATTTTATGAATTAAATAAATTTGAAAATATAGTTGGAAGACCTGAGATAAAATAAATTTTAAATTAATATATAACTTTATAATTAAATGATAAATATATTATTTTTAGTTATCCAACTTGATAGCTAAATATCATAAATCATCAAATATTAAATATTTTTTATAAATATTATTATGTATAAATAATATATTCTAAGAATTTATAGTATTTTCATATATTAAATTTATTGATTAAAATTAATTAACTTTATAATGCATATTTGATCTATTCATTTTAAAATAAATATGTTTATGATAATTTTATTATTAAAGTTTAACATTGGTTAAAATATTATAAAAATTTTATAATCTAGTATTTTTTTAGCTTTTGCAAATATAAAAATATATATTTTTATGTGCACTATTTGACAAATTAATAATAGTATTAATATTTATTATATGTTAAATTTGATAAAATTTTATGATTTTATGACATTCTAAATAAGAGTCATCTTATACCAATATACATTCATTAGATAATGATGCTTTAAAAAATGTCAAGGTTTAAAATTAATCCCATGACACTCTAAATAAGAGTCATCATATACCAATATATATTCATTAGATAATGACGCTTTAAAAAATGTTAAGTTTTAAGATTAATTATATGACACTCTAAATAAGTGTCATCCTATAACAATCTACATACAATAGATAATGACGCTTTAGAAAAACGTTAAAGTTTAATCTAAAATCTTATGACACTCTAAATAAGTATCATTATCTACTTACTTTACATTCGTTAGATAATGACACTTCTAATACATGTTATCAATAGATAAATATTATATTTTATAATGACGTTTTACTAACAAACACCATTGAATATAATATTATAATCGAATTAATGACGTTTATTTAAAGCATCAAAGAATCGAGTGTCATTATTTTGAATTTTTGTAGTAGTGATACTTCTTGTAAGACCCTGAATTTATTGTTTTCATGAATAGTAAATTTCGTTTTCGATAAGTTATGTATTTAACTGGAAACGGTCAAATGAATAGTAATTTTTGAAAAACGACCCTCGAAAATCGAAAATGTTCAGAATAATGTATTGAGTCTAAAGAAATTGAAACAGATTAAAACGGAATTCGTTTAAGGGGTTTTTGAAGCGTCCGACGATTTATGACGAAAATGTCCTTTTTACAAAATAGTTTTAAAAATATTCCTTGAAACCCTAGAAATTTTTCTAAAGCATGATCATGATAGGAAATAAGTTTAATTAGAGTATTCCATGGTCAATTTTATGATTGGACGATCATGGAATATTTTGGAGACTATCGGTATAGGGGTATTATTTTCAAAAGGAGGAGGGCATTTAAGTCATTTAGTGAGTAAGCATAATCTAAGTAAGCAAAGCAAGAACGATAGAATGGTGCCATGTAAACTAGTGATCACGTGATTAAGAATGGACTATGAGAGCTTGCTATTAACTTTGATATTTGTCATAAAGTAGTTAACCTTTGGTTAGTTGATGAGTTAAAGTTAACTTAAGGTTAAAAATGATGTTGTGTTAGCTAACCATGAGAGTTAGTTAAGCTAACCATGGTTTTTAAGTTAATTCAGGATTTTATGGAACATAAAGTGAATTTGGTTGCTTTTGAACTATATGGTTATATATGGACCAATTAGAATTCAAGGATACTAACCAATGACATGTTGTTAATTTAAGGATAATTAGGCTTGAAAAATGATCATTAAGGTGCATTTTGCTTGGTTTTTGGGGTGCATACGGGTGAAACGAATTGAAAAGCAAAAGGGAAGAAAAAAGGAAGTAATTCAAGGCCATGCAAGGGAGACCACTTCGGCAGCCCCTTTCCAAGCAATTCAAGTGATTCTCATGCCATTTCAAGTCCATTTCAAGTGTTCATCAGGTCCATGAAGTACCTGATCAAACCCTAAGTGAAAAAATCAAGTTTTAAGGTGAGATCCTTGCTATCCTATGTGAATTTGAAGGTTAATGGAGGAAATGGTTATATGGTGGTGTAAATTAGTTTCTTGGCATGTCTTTATGTAGATTTGAACAAGAGATTTCATTTGAATTCAAGTTAACACCAAGACACCAAAACTATTAAGGTAAGCAATTAGGGTTTTATGGATTATTTATCTAAACCTTCAATTGATTTATGTTAAGACTTTAGCTATTAAATTGACATGATTCTAGGTTGATTTTGCTAAGAAATTGAAAAGAAAGAGGGAGATTATAAGGGTTGTAAATTTCGGCCAAGAGAGGGTTTAATTGTAAATGCATTGGGTTGATTTAGTTTATTAAATCAATGACATTTGATGCATTGTTAAAGGTAATTGTTGAAAGAAAATGGAAGAAATTGAAGAAATAATGATGAATGTGTGACATGTAGGATTCAGCTACACTAGGAAAAGTATGAAAAAGTTGAGTTTCAATTAGTTTTAATCAATTGGGAAGTGATCTCTAATGGAATGTATTAGAATTAAAGTTTTAAGAAAAAGAATTGATTAAGATATAAATGTAATTTTTGCTAAGGTGAAAGGCATTATGGGTTTTTTCACTTTAAGCGTGTTAATGGCTTGATTTAAGACTTGTAATGATGTTGTCATGAGCCTTGATTTAATTGGAAGTGAATTGGATAAGTTGATATTAAGTTGAATAAGAAAATGCTTAACGGTTGCTTTCTAATTTAATAGAAAGTATATTCTAGTTAATGGTTTATTGATCTTCATTAAAGAATGTGAATATTTAATGGATTTTATGGATAATGTGTGACATAGGAGGAAAGTGATTGGATGAAGGTGGAGGTGGAAAGTCTTTAAAGGAGGAAAAGGGCTTAAATAACTAAGAGTGAGAAAAATACTCTTTATGTATGAAAATATATATATATATATATATATATATATATATATATATATATATATATATATATATATATATATATATATATATATATATATTTATATTAATAGCATGTTTACAAATATATATGGTTTCATATATATGTTATCAATGTTTAAATGAAAAAGGAAATGTGGTTTTCTTGACTTTAATTATGTTGAGAAAATATGAAATGAATATGGTTTCCATAGTTTTATAAAGCATGATTTATGGTTTATATATTAAATGAAATGTTTATGAATATATTTTATATATGCCATATATATATATATATATATATATATATATATATATATATATATATATATATATATTTATATTAATGTTTACAAATATATAGTTTCATATATATGTTATCAATATTTTAAATGAAAAGGAAATGTAGTTTTTCTTGACTTTAATTATGTTGAGAAAATATAGGGAAATGAATATAGTTTCCATAGTTTATAAACGATTTATAGTTTATATATTAAAGTAAAATGTTTATGAATATATTTATATATATATATATACCATATATATATATATATATATATATATATATATATATATATATATATATATATATATATATATATATATATATATATATGAAAATGTTTATGATTGAATCCATGGTTATCTATGTTACAAAGATAAAGTTTAAAGGAAAGTCATTAAAGTACTTTAAGCGTGCATAGTATGGGAAAGAGGGATACAAGTTTGTATAGAAGGAAGGAAGAGTGATGCATATCGCCATGCACATGAAAAGTACGAAAAGGTTACCAACGCATGATATGATTTATTCCATAGTGTAATGGTATCTAAAAGAAAGGCACGATTTATCGGAGGTTTCTTTTGGGCCATCGGTGATCGTAAGACTATTTCATCGGAGGTTCTTTCCTTGGAGCCGATGGTGGTTAACGGTGGCCCGGTTCCATTGGATATAGCCAATTCGAAAGGAAAGAAGTAAAGTAAATGTTTATTAAAATGAGATATTTATACATTTGTTTCATTATGTTCAGTATATGCGGAAAGCATTATTTTCCTATGAACTATACTCTCCTTTGAGCTCCTTTAAGCTCACCCTCTTTCCAAATGTTTTATAAAATGTTTTTAGGGCGGCGACGGCGATTCGAGGCATCCTCGAGGCACGTGTATACGTCTCACGCAGCGACCGCTTTTGAAAATGTATAGGCGGCTTTTTGTAAATAACTACTTGTGCACCTTTATTTTGTAATGTATATATGTTTTAAAGAAATGAACTACGAGAGCTCTGATCCTCTGTGTGGTAGAGGTACGTAGGTGGTTGGGTGTAATCTCCGACTCGAGCCCAACGGTTATAAAAATATTGTTTATATATGTATGGTGTTTAGAAAATGATTTGAAATTGCTTGTGGTGGACTTGATGTCCCGTAGTTGGATGTGGAGTAAATGAACATTTTTGGGAGTATAAAATGTTTATTGTAGGTGTTGTAAAATTGGGAAATGTCTAGAGGAAACTCTGCCCGATTTTCTGCAAAATGTTTAATCATATAAAAAAGGGTTTAATGTTTAAATGAAAAGAAAAAAAAATTCCCACCATGTTTAATAAGGTTTTAATGACTTATACTTTGTATAAAATGGGTTCGCTCCACAGATTCACTTTAAAAAGGGTTTAAAAGAAATGTTTTCTCAAATTCGTAGGAGTGCCGGGAGGGTCCCTCGGGTTAGGAAGGAGATGGGTTGGGTCCCTTGACGTGGTGTCAGGCCCAGGTTTGAAATGTTATAGTGGTTTGAAAAGTCTCCACGTCTTAAAATGATTTAATGTTTTATTTAATGGTGCATGAGTTATTTTGACAATTTAAATGTCATATGAACTTATGATATGTTTAAATGTTACAGAAAATGCGTCGTCGGTAGTCACACGCGAGAGGAGGGTTCTGCGAAAATTAAATGCGCTCCGAGTTGAGGAACATATGGATGAGTCACATTAATTTCCTATTCCACCTCCTGTTCCTTGAGCCTTCACGAGAAGGACCATCCGATCCTCTGAGACGAGCGGGGAGTTAATATGCGCTTGATCGGATGGCTCGGATTTTAGCCATGGCATTTCATCGGCCACAGTGGCCCAGCGGTGTCAATTGAGAGAAGCGAAAATTATGGCGAATAGGGATGCGAAAGGCATGCTCGTGGCTAGAGGGTAATGAGAGGTGTTCGGTGTTATGGGATGCTCAGATGAGCGGATGGTGACATATTACGCTCTATAGAGATGCGAGCACTTGGTAGGTGGAAGCGGTATAGAGGCGATTGCGGAGGGGTGCCGCAGACACCGGTTAAAGAGGAGTTTCTAGAGAAATTCTACCCTACGGTATATAAAGATCAGAAAATTGAAGAATTTTTTAATCTCGAGCAGGGGACCATGTCGGTGACAAATTACGAAAAGAAGTTCTCGAAACATGTTCCTCTATTTTGTGACCACGAGGTATAAAAAATTAAGAGGTTTGCAGTGGGCCTGAGAAAAGAGATCAAGAGTATTGTGGCGTCAATTTCTTGTACTCGATATGGACAGGTGGTTGAGGCTGCCATCGGGATAGAGAGGAGATTTGGGATTGGCACCGCCGGATTGCCACCCCGGGGTTCGCGAGGGCGAAGAGATGGATCTACTTTGACTCGGGGTGGATCCGAGTAAAAAGTCGAAGGGAGGAGAAACCACCATGGGCGGGTGGTAAGGCGGTCGAGGCGGTAGTCGGTCGAGTTAGTAAAACCCGCAGGCTAGAACTCTTCGACAGGGACGAATGTAGTAAGTGTGAGAGGTTTCACGGAGGGAATGCGGAGTAAGGTGCGGAGTGTTTTGTTACGAAGTGGAGCTGGTCGGGGCATTTTGCCATGAAATGTCCACGATTATATCAAGCGGTGAATTCGACTATAGTGGCACCGATGCGAGGCCATTTTTAGAGTACCAGTAGAGTTAGGATCATAGAGGGGCACTTGGTAGAGGTTCTACTCCTTCCAATAGACCTAGTGTACCAGTAAGAAGAGGTCAGCCACTGGGGAGAACCTCTAGAGTAGGCTATGACCCGAGCCCGGGGTATTTGGTTGCAGACCCGGGATGCGTCTTTGCTCCGATGTTGTAGTGGTATAATTTCGATCTTTATTTGTGATGCTCATATTCGCATAGACCTTAGAGCTACACATTCTTTTATTTCCTCTGAGGTTTTGGTACCAAATGTTAATGTGAGTCCCGACATAAGCTGCTGACATAGTGGTATCTCTTCCTACAGGGGATTCATTGATAGTAGAGAGTGTTTACTAGATAGTAGGGTGATTATTGGAGGCCAGGAGTTTCTGGTAGACTTGATATTATTAGATATCCATGACTTTGATGTTATATTAGGCATGGATTGGTTATCTAGACATCATGCTATAGTGGATTGTTATAAGAAAGAAGTTAGGTTACGTAGACGGGAGGCAGAGAGGTTCTGTGAGTTACGGAAGATACTACCTGCAGTCTTATGAAGCGGCTATGAGGGCCCGATGAATGCCGGAAGTCATATCAGGGGTACCTAGCTTATGCCATTGAGGTGAGGGATAGTGGTAGTCGATTGGAAGATATTTCGGTAGTCAGAGAATTTTCGAATCTATTTCCAGAGGATCTTCCAAGTATACCTCCAGATAGAGAAATTAATTTTCAGATTGAATTGGCCCTTGAAAGAACACATGTAATCTTCTAGAATTTTTATAATAATTTTATTATATATTAGGGTATAAATTAGTGACTTAGGTTTTAAGGAAAAGCCGGAAATAAATTGGTAAATAATTGAAAAGTGAAATGAAAATGTGAGCATATGTTTAAGTATTATATGCTAAAATGAGAAATTGATTGAACCCGGAAATAAACGAAAGTGAAAAAGGGCAAATTTGGAAATTTGTAACAAATGATAGCTTAAATGCTAATGTGAAATAAATGATAAATGAAAGTGAAATGAAAACCAATAAGTGAGAAAAATGCCAAAAATGAGAAATAGGAAATTGTGTAAACGAACATGGCCTTACACTTAATAGGAGGAATAAGACCAAATGTGTGGTCTTAGAATGCTCGTTGGGCATGCTTAGTGTTGAAAGAGTGAGAGGAGAAGTTAGGGTTTTGCAAGAAGAAGTGATTTTGGTGTGATTTCTTCCCATTCATTGCTTCTAAAGTGATCAAGCATCTTGGGTGAAAAATATTCAAGGGATTTAAGGTAAGAACCAAACCCTAGATTTCTTTAAATAATGTTTGGGTTAGAAAAACCCTAATCCATCCATGGGTTTTGCTCATGGTTGGTTTAGGATGGTATTTGGATGTCTTTGGGAGTGAATCTCATGTTTTAGTTTTGGGTTTGAGGATTTTGAGAAAAATGCAAAAAGAAAGGAAAATGGAATGCGAATCCAGCAGACGCTTCGGCGCAATGAGCACCTGTTAATCAGTGAAGTCCTTTCTTATGCGAAGGATTGCCTCGCGCTTGATGAGCTTAAAAGTCATCTATTTTAGGTCCATTTTTTCTGATTTATTTTGTCTCTAAAAGGTGATTTATGTGCGGGAATATGGAATACTTCGCAGCTGGCGTAGACGGGAATTCAAAAGCGAAGTGCATTAAAAGAAGCGAGAATATGATGAAACGATCTTGCTGGTCACAGTGGCTAAAGGAAGTTGCCGCGGGAGGCGTGGATTAAAGATTTGATATTCAGTGAAGCTTTGTGATCAAAAAATATCTGCCAGTTCTGAAATAGAGCTCACGTCGCGATTGAGCGTGTCAGACAAAGCGGTACAGGCGTGAAAGGAACTCGAGTCGAGCAACCCGGGAATTGATGAAGAAGAAGACATGATGTCGCGACATCATTCAAAGGTCATGATGAGTGCAAACCCGATCTGATGGATAATGAGGTGTACGAAGTCGCGACGAAGAAATAATTGAATGAACATTTATGTACGTGACACATGCGGATCTGTCAGCGGCCTGATGCGAATCGAGAAGCGATTAGCGACATCGACTTGCAAAGGAAACTAAGGTCGTGACATCATCATCTAAAGAAAGAAGGTCGACATCATTAAAGATGAATTACGTGACATCGATTCTGCTAAAAGAAGGTCGTGACAAGATCAATTTGTCGCGACGCCAATACGAGAAAGGAAGACGCGACATCACTCGGCTGGTCGCGACAAGCGATTAAGAAGAATTCGGCTTGACTGGTTATCATGACATCGCTTCGAGACCGGAAGATTCGGCGACAACGTGGTATCGTGACATCAAATCTGAGGTGAGGTCGCGGCGTCGGTAAGGCGTAGACATCGGTCCCGAAAGTCGCGACTGAGTGAGCATTTGCGACATCGGTTCTCACAGACATGTCGCGACCGAGCAAAGACCTGCGGCGAGTGAGAACGACGAGTCGGCGACAATGAATTGATGTCGCGACATCGGCATATGCTTGGGCCCGTTCGCTAAAGTCCAGAGGTGCGTCCCGAAATTAGAGATTTGACTTGAACCATAAATATGTAGGCTGGCTGCTTTGAAGGCATAGCTCTTGGCGACGAAAGAGAGATGGGTTCTTTGAAGGCTCTGTATTTTAATTTTCTTTTCTTTTCTTTTAATTTTTAGATTAGTTTGTATTTCGTTTTTTAATTTGGATTTGAGCGTTAGGCGCAGGTTATAGGCGAGATGCGATTTATATTTCTTGAATTAACATGCGGTTGATTGAATTCCAGACAAATTTTGGATTCGAGCTACGGAGTTTTCGATTCTGATGGTTTTCTTGATCCCGGTGGCGTGTATGGTGTAATCGATGATTTAGAAACCCCGGCTCCCATTGAAATAGCGCTATTGTCGAAATTATCTTTCTGCGAAATTTTATTCATTATTCTTTGAACCGGTTTACTCATCGACTTCTTTGGTTTTGCATTTTCTGGAATTGATCCTAATGTGGGTCTCTATACCCACTCGCGGGAGTTGTTCAAGCTCGATTTCTAGGGGCCTCGGGTGACACGAAGAAGGCATTCACGAGAGTGATGAACAATTCTGAAGGTATGAGAACCTTATATTGATGATCTAATATTGCTATGTGTAATTAAATCGATACATCCTCTTCTCACTTGAAACGAGAATGAGTTGAGGTGAGTTATCAATTTAATAGAGTTCGCCTCAATTCGAATTGTGAGATTCAATCCCGTGTTAGCAACGATCTAATCAAGAAGAATGAATTTGTTCTAATTTTGAGAAGAGGAACAGTATAGTGTAAACCCATGCAATGACATATACAAAGGGCCAGGTTCTGATCCATGTTATGGGTATGAAGTATTGAAAGAAAAATACCGAGAACAAGGCTGCCAGTTAAAAGTAGTTTATCCAAGCCCGTGTATTCGAGAGAAACGGTGAAGGTGAGATGATGAGCGGTGTGGTTTGGAGAGATCGGCTGCCTTATCACTTATTCCTTTGACTAGTTTTAAAACTTGTGGTTGACTTAAAATTATCATACATTGTAGAATTGATTCTTCACAATAGCTTTATTTCAATGTTCTCTTCTCCAGATAAGCACTTTCAGTAAATTGTCATTTCATTATTTGGTAGTCATTCGTTGCTATTCATTCATATTATTTTTTTGGGTTTTCATTATTTCAAGGCTCCTGGTGATTCAAATTGTCTAGTATAGTCCAAATAGTATGAGCTTGAGTAGTTGGGGTAGTTGATTGAAATTCTTGAGATCTACGTAGGGATCGATATAAGGAACAAATCCGATTTCTTACTTGTTAGACACAGTACTTGCGACATGATGGATCAAAACAACCAGAACACAATGATTTACTCTTAATAAAAATGCTCTTAATGAATACAATAGTTATAGAACACAAAATACAAGTTGTTGGCATTATTGCTGGGGATTAGACAATAGTCCTTTGGTAATAGTGCGATAAATTTGTATATGTCTTTGATTGACAAAAACACCTTTTACTGAGCCGAGGGCGGCCCCCCTCGGCTCGTTGCAACGTAGCGATGCTATGTGTGGCGTAAACAACATTCATCATAGTTAAGTTTCGGGATTTTTGTTTCCAAAAGTCCAGTATTCACCACCGATAGTTTGGGGACCACTGATAAATGATCAATGGGGGTTCAAATAAGAATGAAGCTAAGTGAAAAATGTATCTTACCTCGCCGCCTCGGTGATATTCGTTAATTGTGATTTGTGCTAGTTCACTAAATGTGATGTGTATGATTTGCTAGGGACCGGTGAGGATCACCTAACCTAGGATCGAGATTGAAGTCAAGCAAAAAGAAAGAGATAGATTTGGTTTGTTCTATCTTCTCCTATTCTCGTTTCAATATTTGAAATGCTTGATCTAAATGCATCAAAAAAGCATATTTATTTGTTTTAATTGATTTGAGGCAAATGATTGTGAAATGTTTGCATATGAAAATTGCATGTGTATTGAAAATGAACTGTTTATACAAATGTACATATTGTCTTGTATTTTCTATAAAGGGATTTGAGCATGTAATAGAATGTTAACCGCTTAATTCACATTAAGGGGATAGATTGGTATACCAATAAAGAGATTAGTGTGAAGCTGAACAAATGTATGATGTGTCCTCCGATCGGCGGCCAATGGGACGATTATCGATAGTGTTCAGTTGATTTATAATAACCGGTTAAACGGCCAGCGGAGGCCGTGCGTATTTATAAAACAAATATTTTTATCTGACCTGTAGCCCAGTAGGGATATCTTAGGTGATTTTAATCCTATAGAACGAAAATATGGGTTAAATTCATTAAGGGCAGAACTGAATTGATTTGAGATTGTTGACACATTGGAATTGAAAAGCATGATTACAAATTGAAATGAAAAGAGCATGGTGAAATGCATGATTCGGTTATAAATGATTTATTGCATATGAAAGTGTATATTTGGGACGATCAATGAACCATAAATGATTGTATATGAAATTGTATATGTATTGTATTGACATTGATCATCCAAAAAGATTTGAAAGTTTTTTTTATTAAAACTTCATGATTTGACTTAAACTTCAACGAAATAATGGAATTGTATAGAACTACTAAGCATGAAAATGCTTATTTATTTTATCAATGCAGTGCAGTGATTGAAAACCGACCCAAGGTTGAGGGCTTAGAGTCATAAAAATAATTAGGAGTATGCTCTGACATATGCATTCCTCCCATTTCTTTTGAACATTGATATTTTGTAAAAACAATTTGAACTCTGAACATCCATTTTGTAAATCATTTTGAAAAGGCTTGGAACGCCTTCATTGTAAATGTATTTTGTTAAATGTTATGGGCCTATTGAATGTGTAAATGTTTATGGGCTTGCCCCAAATTGAAATCGCTTCCATAGAGCATTTGAGAGCCAGCGCTTATATGAGATGGAAATTATGTTTGATAAATGGATTTGATTGAGGGCTTGTGAGGAAGTCCCCAGGGAGTTTTGGTCGGATCCTCCTAGCAGGTGGGACCGACCTCATGGTCGCCTGGAACCAATCACCTAAGGCACCTCACAGGATGAAACCTTAGAGATTGAAAGGGTGAAAGTACAGATGGAGGAGCTTGTGAGTAAGGGTTTCAATGGGGCCAGTACTTACGCCTTGGGGGTAGGTTACGTTTGTGAAGAAAAATGATGGAAGTTTGAGATTGTGTATTGATTACAGAGAGTTGAATAAAGTGATAATACACAATCAATACCCCACTTCACCCAGTTGACGATCTTTTTATCAGTATAGGAGCGAGGTATTTCGAAGAATTGATATGAGGTTGGGTTACCATCAGTGAGATCCGGTGGAGGATGTTCCAGGCGACTTTCAAAACATGGTATGGGCATTACGAGTTCTTAGTCATGCCATTTGGACTAACTAATGCCCCAACTGCTTTTGGATCTTATGAATAGGATCTTTTAGCCTTATTTAGATCAGTTTGTTATAGTATTCATTGATGACATTTTGATATATTCAAGCAATAATGAGAATCCATGAGGAGCATCGAGGAGTTGTTTCTACAGTTACGAGGAACATGGGTTTTGTATGCCAAGCTTCGATGAAATGCCAGTTCTGGTTAGACAGTGTTGCCTTTCTAGGACATGTGATTTCAGCGAAGGGGGTTTCTGTTGATCCTCAAAAGATTGAGATATTTGTGAACTGGAAACCACCTACGAATGTGATAGAGATACGAAGTTTTCTAGGTTTGGTAGGGTACTATCAAAAGTTTGTTGAGGGGTTTTCGAAGTTAGCGGCTCCTTTGACTAAATTGACAAGGAAAGAGGAAAAGTTTATATGGTCAGTGGCATGTCAGTAAAGCTTCAATAAACTAAAACAGAAATTGACCTCAACCCCAATTCTTACACTTTCGTCAGGGCAGGATGGATATACAGTGTATTGTGATGCTTCCAGGCAGGGCTTAGGGTTTGTGTTAATGCAACATAAAAATGTGATAGCATATGCTTCGAGACAATTGAAGAAGCATGAGCAGAATTATCTGACACACGACCTAGAAGCGTTCATTTGTAGTCTTGCTCTCACGGATATGGAGGCATTGCCCATGTGGGGTTCCATGCATAATTTTACGAGATCCTGAGAGCTTGCGTGTTATTCACACAAGGAGTTAAATATGAGACGGAGGAGATGGGTTGAGCTCATTAAGGATTATGAGTGCACTATTGAGTACCATCCGGGAAAAGTTAATATGGTAGTTGTTGCTCTCAGTTGACACTTACGGGTTCCATATATCACCTAAGTTGTGTGCCTCCTGAGCTTGTGAGTGAGGGATTTAGGTGTGAGGCCCAGAGTTGTGAATCTTGGAGCTTTACTAGCTGTATTTCATGTTCGTCAAGTCTTGATAGACGAGAATAAAGGAGAAGACTACGAGACTCAAGATCCGACAATGATTAAGTTAAAAGGAGCTAGGAGTGCAGGCATTTGAAGGGATTTTCGATGCGGGCGAGATGAATTTTTATTGATGGGTCTGGTTGTGTATTCATATAATGGAGGGGATTAAAGAAAATTATGGAAGAGGCTCACTCTTACGCATATGCAATGCATGCAGGAAGCACTAAAATGTATTATACGAGGAACACTACTGGTGGAGGGTATGAAGAAAGATGTTGTAGAGTTTGTCTTGAATGTCTCATTTGCTTCGACAAGTTAAAGTGAGCATCAATTTCTATGAGTCTTCTTGTGAAACAAAATCGTTTTAGAAAATTGCAAAATGAGTAATTCGGTCAAATCAATTTTCTAGATCCTGGATGATAAACGGACTTCACTTAGTTGGAATCGTCTCATGAAAATCTAGCTACCACGTGAATTCCCGAGGCGGTCGGAATTTCCCACGTTTTTGAGGCATTGGTGTCGATTATTAGTAAAGCATTATGAAGACATGTGATGTGACAAAAGTCACCTACTACATGTATTCATGTGACACATGTTGCATGATTAGAGAGAGATTGAGATGAATGGCTTAGATTAAGTCAAGTGTCAAAATCCAAGATAAAAAGGGACATGGATGAAATTTTGAAAAGTTAAATGAGAATAAGACAAAAGATGAACAGTTTTCTTCTTCAATTTGAAGAAGAAAACATGTAGTAGAGGGGGGAAATGTGCAGTAGCTTGGGTTTTCAATTTTAGAGAGAGAGAGAGAGCTACTTCTCTTCCCGTTCCCGCCCGTTAAGATTTATGGTTGCCGGGCAAGAAGTAAAAAGTTGTTTTACGTGAGGGCTATGCGTGGACAGATTTTGGGGAGTTTGACAACTCCAAGAAGGTAGGATCTTTCCTGCTTTCGGTTATTTTTCGGTTTTAAGAGCGCAGGTGTTAATGGTTTGGTTTTATTTGAGGCCATGAGTTGCGTTTGATGGATCTTAAAGCAGGACCCGGGTGATGAAATATAGACAGTTTGGGCGAGTTTAGTACATTTTGGGTGGTTGTGTGATAATTTATGCAATAAATTATAGTTTAGGTGTTTTAGTAGGAAATGGCCATGGTTCGGTTCTAAAGTGGAACCGTGCTTAGTGAGTGATTTGCCCACGGACAGCCTTTGCTTCGACTAGGGGCCAGATTAAAAAACGATCCCGGTTTGCTTGGTTGAAATTGAAATGATTCCATGTATTGTAGCAATGTTGCCCCGAATTGAATGGGTTGGAATTGTGTGAAATAATATGTTAATGCATAGCAATTAAATGTGTTAACATGATGTGAATTATATACTAAAATATAATTGTGTGTAAGCCATTGGAAATATGATGTTGAAATTAGCTCAAAACAGGCTAATTTTGTTATTATCAGTGTGAATTCAATAACATGTAGCATGTATGTAAATTTTGTTAATATATGTGTAAGTGATATATTAGCATGTGGTTTGGAAATGGCATAATGCATTTGTATATATCTGTTTGAGGCAGCGCAGAAAATTAGGTGTGAGTGCATGGCATGAAAGAAATGAAAGGAGGTTTTTCGCATTGGCTTAGGCATGCGTGTAGAGTCGATGACTGAGACTGCAAGGGATTGGGTATGTAGACATTCAAGTAGAATCATGTATTTGTTTGAGTGTGTGTTTATGTTGGATCATTGCATGTGCACTGAGGTGGGGAGTAACCCATGTAGGAGATTTTCACTACTGGGCATTGCTCACCCTGTCAAGGGATCATTATTTTAGTGCGGGAATTTGTTAGAAACGACGCTCTTTGAGACCAATTTTAAGAATAGAGGTTGTGGCTTTGATGTTTCTGTTCGTTTGTAGAACATAAAACTTGATTTTGATATCATGTTTTGGTTAAGTATTGTAATAACTCTTGAACTATTGGTAAATAGTTGATGTAATTTTGTGAGTATTAATGCATGGAGCTCAGTGGTCATTTACTCATTTTGTCAGTGTCATGGACCGGTGTGGTCTTTATAAAATATTAGGACGAGATTTGCCGTGAAGTTGAGGTGAGTTGTACCTTAGGGTAGAAGCTCCAGTACAAGGGACTCCGCCCGATTTTCTATATGAGTGGTGTTGGGTTGCAGGCATCGAATCCTTGAGTTAATGGGTTGTCAACGGACCCCGGGAAAATGGGCGTCATAGCTTAGTATGTGAGCATGGGTGATCTGACTACCTAGGGCTTGAGGACTTAGGCTTAGGCCATGGTCATAAGGTGTAAGAGCATGTGGGTTGATGCTTCGTGTTGGATTCTAGGGTTATAAATTAGTATCGGTAAGTTAGGTATACGGTTTACCAAGGACTCGATGGGAAACGGGTTAGATCATGCATCCTTGTGCATTTGATGAATTAAATGTGATGTGTGATTGGATTGTGTGTTGTATATGTGATTGGTGTGTATAACATGAGTGATGTGTGATCATGTGTTGTATGAATTATGTGATTTGTATGCTTGGTGACTAACATAGGAGAAAACGTTGAACACTAGGGTCGAGAAAATATAACCTTAGGTATTCGAGAATTTTTTGGCAAAATGGTCCAAAATTGAACGAAAAAAAAAAATATAATTTTCTGGACAGTAGTTCCAGTTTTGAACATAAACAGATTGTGTTGTGAAATTTTGGAAAATTTTCGGGTTTTACTAAGAAAAGGGTTGAAAATAGGCTTCGTAAAATTCTTTGAGTTTATGAATTGCAATGGTCTAGGCGCTCTTTGCATTGGGAGTGGCGAGAGAGAGAGGCTCTTGGAGGATTAGAAAAAAAAAGGAAAAGGTTCTTTAGTTTGGAATCGATAATGCCCATTTTTTAAATTGATTCACAATGTCATGTTTGTATTGTGGCACACAATTGACGACCTGCCTGATGGTGAGCAAGCACACGATGGGTGACGGGCTGTTTGTTGACGAGGCACGGGCTGGGGCGCCAAGGGGGGCACGACCGCGGCCCGGGCACGACCACGATCGGCGTGGGCGCAATACGGTCTAGGAAATTTGCGACCTAGCGCGTAAGCAGCCTGGCTGGCCAGGTGAGGATGTTCAAATAAAGTTTGTATCGTGGAGTGCAGGCGCCTGGGGTGTCGACAAAAAAAAAAATTGTATCGTGGTTGAGGAGACTTGGGTCGCAATCTGACGTGCCAAAGGCTGCGATGTAAGTGCCGATGTCTGTCCGATTACTTGTGACAACACGCGTTCTGGAGCCTTGTCTTGTAGCGACCATGCGCGGCCCAGTAGCGCTCGACCATAGTCGCGGTCTTGCGTCTGACAAGGGTTAAGTCGTGATACAAATTTTGTATTGTGATCGGAAGGGGCCTCAGAAACCACGGCCTTGTGTCCACGACCGATGCTAAGACAAAGTGCACAGTAGTTTCTGACGACAATCTGACATGACAGGGCCTGTTGCGTCTGGCCGGGAAGGCCACCACACGGCTCCCGGTGCGCTACAGTACGGTGACCAGCGCCACGACTGGCCATGGGTGTCACCTGCTGTGCCTTGACCCGATGTGACTCGGGGACCTTGTTTTGAGTCCTTTGTTTGGTCATTTGTTCATAAACAACATTCCACGAGGTTTTCAAAAAAAAGTAATTTTAAATAAAATCAAATCAAAACAAATAAATTTTTTGTTGTTGTGTATGATTTAAGTATGAAATGTTTTTAGTATGTAAATAATGTCTCGAGGCTATGTTTACACCTTAGAGATGCTGTGTTAGAACTTAACTTGCCATGTGACATGTGTAGATGGCTAGTCGCGGGAGAGGACGAAGAGATCGTCCACGAGGTACTGGTCAGGCACCATCGGCTTTTGACCAGCAGGCCTTTGCTGAGGCCGTAAGGATTGCAGTCGCCGCTATTGCACAGGTTTGTGCAGTTGTGAACCAGGGCGGGTCAAATGACCTCCAGCGTTTAGAAGCACCTCGTCCTCCAATGGTTAGAGGAGGAGTGGACTCTAGGCTCCGACTATGACCACAGAGGGAGAGGTAGATGTTATGCGAGGCATCCAAGATATGGGTGCTGGTACTAAGAGGAAGGAAGATCCATCTTTTTCCAACCCGAGAAAGAAGCATAAGACTTCTATTTCGCAAGGATATCCAGGACATGGCCAAGGTTATCAGGACCAAGGCCAGGATGGGACATTTAGTCAGGCAAGGCTGAAGATGTGTTGACTACGCGAGCGCACGGACCTTCGACAATTGCCACGGAGGGCGGGAGTGCAAAGTTATGGGACACGTAGTCCCAGTCATCGATAGGCAGGTTAGGGTTTCCGGCCCGGTCTGCAGGCGGATGGTGTGCTACCATTGTCGGCCCGGTTTGAGGGAGAGTTGCCCCGGAGACCGGGATCCCGAGTTTTTGGGACAACACGGTCCCGAGTTAGGCGTAAGAACGGAGAGTATATGATTCGTGCCCGGTATCTTGAGCTAAAATCAACAAATTTATATACACCTAAGTTCCTGCTCTGTAGTAGTCGGCTCTTTACTTGATATAGTGGTCTAGGGTCGAACACGGGGATGGGTTTTTCATCTAAGAATGATCATGAGGTGCAAGAAGGTAAGGCTCTATTTGGACTTTTTGGTTTTAGCTTCAAAAGCTTGAGTGGAAGTAGGTTGAAGCGAAGTGTGCTTCAATGAAGTGTGAAAAGTTAACTTTGAAGATGAGTCACTAACTTGGTAAGTTAGGGCAAACAAGTGTCCTGGGTTTTATCTCACGTTATGACAAACAACCTATAGTCCACTGGCATAACCGGATCTATGGTTAACTAGCAAGCCTCACCCTAACAACAACTCCTATTTGAGTCAGCACGGGTGGCATGCAGCCTTGACCCTTTCGAGTTTAAAACCTGGCATTAAATATCATTTGAGAGGCTGTAAAGACCATCTAATGAACCACGGTGCATCTAGCAATAAGTATACACTTGTAATGCAAAGCATGGAGAAGTATTGGCCAAATCAGCAACATTCCAAAGCTATTCAACCTAATTTGAGAAGATGAGGACCATAATACGATTACACTGTGACTTTCGGTACAAGAGGGACAACATGCATATGCTTGCTCCAAGCTAGCTTCCTTTAGAAAAGAGGCTTAGCCAAGCATCTCTTGATTGTCATCCTCCAAGAGGGGTGTTTGAGTAGCCTAAGTAAAGGAAAAGGAGAGAAGAAGAGAGGAAAATAAAACCCTAACTAAAATACGAGACTTTATTTACAAAAATGAAAACTTACAAATTCTTCTCTCTCACACAAATTATTTAGCTAAATTCTCTCTCTATTACAAAAAGAGAGGGGTTTATATAAACCCTCAATGTAAATGCAAAAAAGCCTACAAATTTGGCTAAGTTAAGAGACAATTATCATGAAATTTGAAGTCGGTTGGCATTAAATACAAAAACATATGAGTGAATTTCGCTAGAATTTGAAGAATTCGCTAGGTAGTGAAATCACAAGGCATAGCGAAAACAGGAAATTTCGCTAACTAAGCGAAGGCCCCAAGCTAGCTTAAGCGAAATTTTGAAATGATATGAAATCATGAAATTTCAAGCAGGAGCAGTCTTATAGCGAAAACCACGATTGTCTAGCGAAAATCCTGATTCATTGAACGAAAGTACAGCTAAACTGTATTTTACGCAATCCAGTGAAATTTTAGGGCTTAGCAGTGCTGGTTTCTTGATTTTCCTTCTTGCCTCTGTCTTCTCTTTGCATCAATTTTTCTTCACTTGCCGGTTTTCATTGATTCTTGGAATTTGGTTGATGTCGGCACCAGGTTCAAACTTCACTTGATTCATCATACATCCCGATATTGACTCTAAAGAGAGTCGCCAAAACCTGCAAATGACCAAAAATACTCTCTAAATGGCATAAGATTGCTACTAAGAAGACTTGAACACTTCCAATTGGTATAAATGACATGATTAATGCACCCAAAAAGCACTCCAAAACCTATCTAATATAGAATTTCTTTTTGGGCATTAATCACCCAATAACGAAGGCGTTGCTAGTCCCTTAGCAATGCAAAAGCAAAGGAGATGCATGTAGTGATTTTCAAAAGTTAGGATTCAAAAAGGTATATGTACATATAAACATTGCCTTTAAAGGCGAAAAATTGACATCAAAGTTATGGCTTGATATGAAAAGAACTAAATCCATACAAAGAACAATTCTAGGTCAATCTTGGATCACGATTCTCAACTTGAATTTCCACCTAAAGTGTGGTTCTTTATATAACGGTCGCCAATAAATTGCAAATTTGTCCTCCCCCGACCTAGCAGACATGGCCTTAAATTGTTGAACAACCTAGATAAGGATAGTTCGCACTTCTTTCTTTATTCAACTGCAGCGGATGCAATGCTTAAAATTCGACTTCACCAAAGTCAAATTAGAGGTCCACCGATGACTCTGACCAATTAAGGTTTGGGCACCCGGCAAAGTCCTCACCACAAACTCTAAAGGCTTCACCCAGAACTCCCGAATGACTTAGAAATCAGCACCTACAAATCGTTAGACTCTACCTATCCACCCGTGCTTGAACACTAAATCGATGACTCCCGACCAATTAAGGCTTAGGGCATCGGGTTTCAAGGCTTCGCCATACACACCCCTCGGACCGTGCTCGGGTTTCAAGAAACGAAACTTCCACGACTTTATTTTTCTTTTTCTTAACTCTTTTCTTTTTTCTTTCTTTTTGGAAGACTACATTGATCTTCGCGTAGGTACCTGAAACCTATCCTAGGTTACTTGACATACCTAAGGCCGGCTTTGCAAGCGAAGGAGGCAAACAGATTAGACTATTGAAACAATGCGGAGTGCGTGTGTGAATTAGCTTAAGGGAGAAATTTTCAAGTTGAGCATGCTGGAACTTCAATTGACCAAAAATTTAATTCAAGCATGGAATTTGTTCTAGCATAGAGGTGACAAACAGGGATTCAATTTTCCAACAAAAGCAATTCAATTGTCCAATTGTAGCAATTCAATTGTTCAATTGAAAAGAAAAACAAATACCCAGATGGAAATCTGAAAAGTACTTCACCGCAGGATAAAGATGGGCATACTTATAGCGCATCTTCTTGCCAAAAAAAAAAATCAATCATTAGCTCTAAGCGATATCACTATTTTTAAACACCTGACGGTTTAAATAGTAAAAAAAATGAGAAACGGAGTAGCTCTTTGGAACCAAGCGTTAACCACCTGAAATTCTAGCGTGGGATTCGGGAGGGTCCATCGGGATAATTTCTTCCTTGATGACTTCTTTGCATCACATATGGTTTTACCCTCTGTCCATTGACTTTAAATACCTGTCATCACTTGGATCCACGTAAGTCCAAGCAAGACCATTTGGGTATGCTTGCTGGACAATGAATGGACCCGTCCATCGAGATTTGAGCTTGCCTGGAAACAAATGGAGTTTGGAGTCATATAAGAGGACTTGGTCTCCCTCCTTGAAACTCTTCCTAGTTATCATTTGGTCATGCCATTTCTTTGATCTTTCTTTTGCAATCTTGGTATTCAAGTAGGCATTATTCCGTATTTCTTCCAATTCATTAAGATCGAAATCTCTTATACTCTGCTTTAGCTTAGGTCCATGTTTAGCTTCTTGAGTGTACCATGCTTTTTGTACTCAATCTCTGCGGAAGGTGACATGCCTGCATAGACCAATAGATAAGGGGACATTCCTAGGATTGTCTTGAAAGGCTGTTCTATAGGCCATAACGAATCGAAGTTTAATGGACCGATCTTTCTGTTGGTATTAACCACAGCCTTCGTGATATGGTGTAATTTCCACAATTAGCGAGTTCACGGCCACTTGTTTAGGATGGTAAGAGTAGCCACTTTGTGTTTCACACCATATTTAGCCATGAGGTTTCAAATGGTTTATTCTGAAATCTGAAACTATCATCGCTAATAATGGCTTCCGGTACTAGTACCGGAAAAGATATTGGCTTTCAAGGGTTGGAGTACCGCCTATGGTCGTGGTTTCTGGGGATCGCTTCAACCCATTTTGGAACGCCAGTCCTCCCACCAAAATGTAGGTATGACCATATGAGGTGGGGAAAGGTCCCATAAAATCGATACCCCATACATCGAACAGTTCGACCACCAAAATTGGGTTCAATGGCATCATATGACGGCGAGACAATTTCCCGAGTCTTTGGCATCTGTCACATACAGCACATTTGGTATGCTTCCTTGAACAATGAAAGGCCAATAGAAACTGTTGCAATACCTTCATTCTTGTCTTTTGGGAAGCAAAATAGCCTTACAAACAACTCTCATGGTAATGGTTTAAAATTCCTTCTTTCATTCTCCTCGGGTACACGTTTCACGATGATTTGATGCGCACGATGTTGAATAGGAAGGCTCTTCCCGATAATAGGAATGGATTTAGCAAAGAAATATTTCTAACTCTTTCCTTTCCACTCGGTAGGATTTCTCTGTATTGAGGAAGTGGCAGTGTGAGCATACGGGAGCTTTCTCCAGTTGCATTAAGATTCTTGGGAAATTCATCATTAATTAATTTGTGAGTGTAAATGGGCTATAGTTAACCTTGAGATGATACGCACCACATTTTCCACTCCTTTCTTGTCTCACAATTTGCAAGTTGAACTCCACGATATGAGAACCCAACGGATGAGTCTTGCACATTTGTTTGGTTAAGAGATATTTTCAGCGGGAATGATCTGTAAAAATGACCTCTCATTGACCAAGTATGCTCAGATTTATCTAAGGCATATACCCGCGCCAACAACTCTTTCTCTGTAGTGGTATAATTCCTCGTGCTTCATTCGAGGTTTTGCTTATAATACCTGTGAGGTTCCCATCTTCTCTTTGGCCAAGTACCGCTCCTATAGCAAAGATCTCGCATCACACATCACCTCAAACGATGCTTGCCAATTAGGTGCTTTCGAACTATTGAGATAGTCAAATGAAATTCAGTTCTTCAAAACTCTTGCAAATCTTTCTCCCAAGCAATTTAGCATCCTTCAAAAGCATAGAGTTGTAATTTTGAAAAATCTTTAATGAACCGTCGGTGGCTTTTGCATGACCAGGAATTGTCCTGTTGTTTTCCACATTGTTGGGGCGGCAATTTGGAAATAATGTCGATCTTGGCTTTATCAACCCGATTCCCTGCTAGAAATAATGTGCCCCAATACAATTCCTTGGTTTACCATAAAATGGCATTTCTCCCAGTTAAGCACCAAATTCTTCTCTATGCACCTTTGCAAAATGGCTTCCAAATTGGTTAAGCATTCTTCAAAATTGCCCCCATATACTGTGATATCATCCATGTATACCTCCATTATCTTTGCTCTTTGCCATGTCCTTTGAACATACTTAGCATACATCATTTGAGAAAAGTGGTGCGAGGTACAAAGTAAAGGCATCCTCCTATAAGCATACGTGCCAAATGGACAAGTAAAGTAGTCTTTTCACGATCTTACGGGGCAATTCTATCTGGAGGTACCACTGAATACCCATCAACTTGATAGAAGGGTGTCTGAAACTCTTTCAAGAGTGTCGATGAAGCGGCAATGGAAAGTGGTCTTTAAGTGTCACCTCATTGGGCCTTCTATAATCTATATACACCTCTCAAGCGCAGTTTGTAAGTCGAATTGAACAATTCTTCACCCTTCGTTTTCCA